>WSTX01000027.1:0-32839 GCA_019633405.1 Tulasnella sp. 408 | reverse complement strand
GGCAACCGCCAGCCGTTCGGTCTTTACACCCACCCTATTCACGTCGCTCCCAATGTTCCGGGTGTCGTAACTCCGAACAGCACCATCAACATGATCAACCAGTTCCTGGATTGGGCTCAAACCCAACAGAACGTCTGGATCATCACCAACTGGCAGCTCCTTCAATGGGTCCGCAACCCCGTCCCGATTTCTCAACTGAACGACTTTGCCCCATTCAAGTGCCCCACGCCGCAAGTTTCCGCGAAGATCTGCAACGGCATGCCTGAAAATGAGGCCGGATTGATCCAAAACTGCTATTTCTCGGACTTCCCATTCCAGACTTGCGTATGTATCACGCATTCTTACCCTATGGAATTCGCTGTTAAAACCCTTCCCATTTAGTACGGTTGCCCTACGGATAATCCCACTCCGGCTAACCCAATGCCAGCCCAAGCTTCGCCCAGTGACGGAAGCAGCCTTCGCTATCGACGTAAGTCTTCGTCAGTATATTTGTGGGACCTGCCGCGAGCCTAACCTGGGTCTTCTAGTCCCCGCAAACTGCAGCACGCCTTTCTGGGATCCCATTGCCGGCAACTGCTTGTGCACGTCCAGTGATTGCGCCTTCACTGATTCCTCCAAGCCGATCGGGGTAGGATAATTTTTTTTAGTTCGATTGATTGCTTTTCCGACTAACCTTCTTTCCCTCTTCCCTTAGCCCAACGGCGCGAATCTCACCGGTGGTGGAACTGGCCAACCCTCGAACACGCCGACTCCATCATACATTCCGTTCAACGGCAACGATGCCATCTCTCTGAGCCCCGCTTCCGTCTTCACTGGCGTGGCTTTGCTTTCCGGATTCGCTGCTGGTGTCACCATGCTGCTGTGATGAGTTTTCGTCAAGGACATGTTTAGCACGTTTTTGTTCTGTTGTGCGGACTTGCGCAGGACCTTTTTATTTCCTTTCCCCACCCTTCTCTCCGCATTAGCTCTTTCATGGCATATCACCCCACTTCTCTCCTTCTCCATGAACTCTGTTGCGTCGTTCTTTGTACCGATAAGGACTATCTAATACTATTTCGTCGGTCGTTTCTCGCAATACGAGCGTTTGTTCTGTGCCGCGCGAGAAACCGAACTCTACTGGACCCTGAGCGAACTTCTACTCGTCCAAAACTTTGCCCATCTCTAGATGACGGAACAATCTGGCACAGCCAGTAATCTCCCAACCTCGCCGATATTGGATAATGCTCTGCATCAGCAAGCAGGGTTAGATGCTGCTGGAGCCGTGGCACACGACGCGAAAGGTACCCTTTGGGATACCTTGACATCGGGCAAGTGAGAGACCAAACCTATTTCAGCCGTTTGAAGACTTACCGACTTTGCCCACCAGTCCTTATTTCTCAGCTGGGTTCGGGCTGATGGTAAGTACCATAGGAATCCTTCAGTCATGCAGTCCGACTGATCCCCGCGTTCAAAGGCTGTCGGTGTTGGTCTGAGTTTCCTTCGTCAAGGCGGCCTGGGATTAGCAAACTTAGCGCAGCGTCGGCTTATCGTATCTCTCGAAGTGCCATCACGGGACGCTGCGTACCCATGGTTCCTTCAGTGGATAGCCATGGAATCCAACCGCAAGGCTGCGAGCGGTGGTGTGCCCTCGCTTCGTCTATGGAGTAACGCTCTCAGCGTGGAGACGACGTACAAAAAGCACCTCAACGGTAGTGCCGATGTGCTGTTCAGTGTGGTTCCTGGCGTCGGAACTCATCTGTTCCGATATCGTGGAGCTTGGATGCAGGTGAGGGTTGCTCCCGCTTCGTCGCAAGATCTGCGGTCTGACGTCCCCCCCCCGACCCTCAGCTGAAACGAGAGCGACAAACTCAAATGATGCCTGGACCTGTGGACGGCCGTCCCTTCGAGACTCTCAGCATCACGACCCTCGCCCGCGACAAACACCTGTTCCCCGTTCTCCTTGAAGAAGCCCGGCAATTATATTCTGAAGCCGAACAGGGTGCTATGGTCGTCCACACCGCGATGGGGACAACCTGGCAGCGGTTCGGCCCTCCGCGAACGAAGCGAGACCTCCATAGCGTGATACTAGATGACGGAGTGGCGGAGCGGATAGAGAAGGATATCAAATCTTTCATGCATCGGGCTCAGTGGTACCGTGAAAGAGGTAAATTCCGGGAAACTTCTGCTTCGCTTTTTGATGAATGCAAGCTAAATCGTTCTACCTGGGGTTTCTAGGTCTTCCGTATCGACGGGGATACTTGCTTTATGGACCACCTGGAAGTGGTAAATCGTCCTTCATTCAAGCACTTGCCGCCTCACTCAACTACGACCTTGCGATCATGAATCTATCTCAACGCGGAATGATGGACGACAAACTCAACCACCTACTCCTCAACGCGCCTGGGCGAAGTTTCATTCTCCTAGAAGATATCGACGCTGCATTCAACAAGCGTGTTCAGACTTCAGCGGATGGGTGTGTTTCGCTCTCATGCGACCATTCTTCTCCCACTAATCCATTCTCTCTAGCTACCAGTCAGGAGTTACATTCTCCGGCTTGCTAAATGCTCTCGATGGCGTAGCGTCCGCCGAGGAACGAATCCTCTTCATGACAACAAACCATCTGGATCGCCTTGACCCCGCCCTCATTCGTCCAGGCCGCATCGACGTAGCGGAACGCATCGACGACGCCTCCGCGTCCCAAGCACGAAAACTGTTCCTCCGGTTCTACGCGGGAGAGAGAGATGAGGCAGAGCTCGAACGCGCTGCCAACGAAATCGCTCAATTGGTGGAGGAGAATGCCGCAAATGGTCGTCGTATAAGCATGGCCGCTCTCCAAGGACACTTTATCCGGCACCCCGTTGACACGGTAGTCCAATCGAAGGGCGAGCTATTCCCTTAATGCTTCTTGCTTTCGTTCTTCGTTTATTGTTCCAGTCTTATTAGATCTCATCTTTCGTACTCGGATATATATGATGGCTGAAATCCAGCCTAAACTCGCAATTTTCCCTTCAATGAAAGGCAACAGACACTTCGAATGAGCATTCCATCTCAGCACAGTTACCCTCGCTTGTGCTTGGAAGCTCCTGCGTTCAAACCTTTTGTTCCAGGTCCATATCTTTAAGAGTGAGTTAAGGTTCCAACTACAACTCGGGACATATTGCACGGGATATGAACGACTCGATTATTCGCTCTGATCTCTAACAGTTTGGGTGCTTCGTCCATGACACTGCCAATGGGACCTTTTCTCAAACCATCTTGACACTCCCAGAACCTTCGCTGAGCTCGACACCGACGCCAACACGTATCGCCGCCTGGCTTTGCACTGGCTATGACGATACGGAACCCTGAGCTTGAATATAAATCCATTTGCTAATTATACACACGCGTGAGTGAAGGGAAGATATGTACAGAGAGGATGGAGATGGAGAATACGAAGTATAACGAGAAAAAGAGACGAAGAGACGGAGAGAAAAAGAGAACGCAGGAAACAAAACCAAGAGCCAAGAACCAACTTGAAATCAGAGACGCAACCAACTCTATAATGGCGATTCCAGCGTGGTACTCCCAAGGCACCCTACTCACGCACCCTTCCCTTCCAACTCTTAGCACTTACCCAGAAAACAAAGTCCAAACGATGCCCTCTTGGACAAGAGCGAATAGCCCTCTCACCTTCATCGTCGCGAGTAATTCGAGCGTTGGCGCATGGAAGTGCAGGTCAGGTACTGGGGCATTCGAAAGGGCGACGGGGGCGAAGGCAGAAGAAAGTTGGTCTTTTGCGTCGGCACTGGATTAGTAGATGGCCGACATCCCTCAACTTGGGGTGGAGGAGAGAGACCAAAGAATACTGACAATAGATCTCGATCCGTATCTCGGTGCGATTGACGGGGAGCAGGATGATGAATGACGTCTCCAGCAGCAGAAGAACTTACATTCGTGCGACACGTGGGCATTGAGCCGTGATTGGTCCAGAACGGTGGGAAACGCTTTGTGGCGCCGGTAAGCCTCATGTACCGAAAACCACATCCTTGGAGGGGTGTTTCCTTCCCTCTCACTACTCTCATCGTCCCAAACAACTCATAAATGATACGATCCAAGAAAATTTATATACTACAACCCCAATGCCTCAACAACGACGACTTCAACGATGATCCAGAAACACTCATGGGTCTTCCTCCGACGGAGAAGACAACCGAGTTCTGGAAACGCTACGACCGCCTAGCAGACACTCACGATGGCAAGATGACCGAGGACCTCAGCGAGAACCTCGATGTGCTATTAATCTTTGTGAGCCATTTACTTTAACTTGGTGGCTATGACACAGGATAGGACTTTCAAAGCTTACGAATCCCAGGCCGCTTTGTTCTCAGCGATTAACACAGCGTTCATTTCTCTCACTATGCCAGGTCTTTCATCTGACCCGCTCACCGAAAACAATGCACTCCTCCGCCTTCTGGTCATGAGGGCCGACAACAGTACTCTCCTACCCGCCGACCTATCTCCTCCATTTACTCCCTCTCCCAACTCCGTCATTGTCAATTGCTTGCTCTACGCCAGTCTAAGCTGCAGTCTGCTTGCTGCGGTGGCTGCAATGATGGGGAAAGAATGGTTACAGAGCTTCGACCGAACCGGACAAACGGGGCCGTTGGAGGAACAAGGTCGATTCCGGCAACGCAAGTTTAACGGAGTGCTGCAATGGCATTTAGAATCAATCGTCCGATCCCTCCCCAATATCCTCTTGTTATCGGTCATCCTCTTCTTTGCGGGGATTTGCCTTTTCCTTTTCCCCGTCAACAGGGCCGTCGCAGGTGTTGTAACTGCATTTTCCGGCGGTGGAGCGGTCTTGTGTGGTGTAGCCGTCATGGCCGGCGCCGCCTATCCTTTATGTCCATATCAATCTGCTGCATCCCGTGCATTGAGGCGTACGAGGTTTTTGTTCTCTCGTCGATGGTGGGAGGGTCTAGTGAGGGCCAGCATCGACCTTGTAGCTCAAAGGCTCCCAAAGCTTGTTCGAAAGATCCTTGATGTGATGCATCACTATCCGAGTGTTGCCACTGCGATTAAGCAATCGCTGCCTACTACGCTCCTTTCGACCACACTTGGCGAAGCTGGCGTCTCCGAGCAGACAGAGTTCGCACAGGCGGCTGGCTGGCTCCTTACAACAACCTCTAATCGTGGAGACCAAATAGCTGCAGCCCAATTTATATGCGTTGTAGATAGGACTGCGTGTGTTTTCGCATTTGAGGACTCGGAAATTCGGCGACGCCTTGTTTTCCTAACTCACGAAGCGTTCGACATCTGGTATTCTCGACCGACAAAGGATAACCAAGACGTCGCGGAGCTTTGGGGATTAGTATTATGTCATGTCCTCAAAGCGGAAGATATTACCAACCTGTCACTATATCAGTCAAGGAGTTTTTGGGGGACCTTTTTGCGAGCATTAGCATTTGCCTCGACCAACTACCCATGGCACAGGTTTGAAGACATGGAAATGATTCTCCATATCGCCTTCCTACTCTCGATCTTCAACACGGGTGGAGTCGTTCCAGAATATCAATGGGCCAGGCTGTCACGGTTTTTCTTGAACGGAAGCACACCACGTTTGGTCAATGTCCTCCTGGGCCTGTGGGCGAGGATATTTTCCAATGCCGGCAGGAGGTCTTTCGATCAATCGTATGCGTTTAGTGAGCTTGTGGATCAAGGGGATAATGAGTAAGTGCGACATAAATCAGTGCTGTGTCACGCATGCTTGGCTAACGGCCTTTGATTTGCAGAATCGTCCTTACCCAAGGTTTATCGAACGCTGTAATCTGTGGGACGAGAGTTTTGTCCTCGCTGCGAGGAAATCCGCAATCTGAACTACACGCTGTGCATGGTTACACAGCATGCTTGCGAAGGGCCGCAGAACTCTCCATCCACATTTCGCCCTATGAGCTGACCAACGTGATTGACGGTCTTGTTGGGTTTATATTATCATATTTAGACCCCTTAACATCATCTACCCCAGGAGAATCAAGCTCCGAATTGGTCAGGCTCTCAATGGAAGCTGTGCTCGCATTGCATGCCTTTGTTGATAGGAAACCTTACTCGCATGAGATCATCAATTTCCAGTGTGCACGGGCCGAACAACTTCGGGTAGATGTCGTCATAAATGCTGTTGTTGACATTATGATGGTCAATCCCAAAGGTCTTGCTACTTCAAAACTGTTGCCCAGGACTCAGCCGCAGGCGCTAGCTTGGTTGCAGGGGTTTCAGAGCTGGTGGGAGCAGGTGTGGGAGCGGGTGTGGGGGCGGGCAACGCAGCGGTGGGGGCGGGCAACGCAGCGGTGGGGGCGGGCAACGCAGCGGTGGGGGCGGGCAACGCAGCGGTGGGGGCGGGCGATGCAGCGGTGGGAGCCGGAGTCGGAGTCGGAGTCGGAGTCGGAGTCGGAGTCGGAGCGGGAGCGGGAGCGGGAGCCGGAGCCGGAGCCGGAGCCGGAGCCGGAGCCGGAGCCGGAGCCGGAGCCGGAGCCGGAGCCGGAGCTGGAGCGGGAGCTGGAGCGGGAGCTGGAGCGGGAGCTGGAGCGAGAGCTGGAGCGGGAGCTGGAGCGGGAGCTGGAGCGGGAGGGCGCGGCGCTGGCTGGGGCGCTGGCCGGGGCACTGGCCGGGGCGCTGGACAAGGTGCTGGATGGGACGCTGAACTGGACGCTGGACGACGTGCTGGCCCGGACGTTGGCCCGGGCGCTGTCCGAGCTGCCCGACAGGCTACGCAGACAGGTATCGAAGCTAGCCCAGGATCTTGCCCAGGATCTTGCCCAGCGTCTACAGGTCGAGACGTCCATTTTAAGAATACTGCTATGGATATGGAAGAAATCTGGTATTCAGCTGGATCACTCGCACAAGCGCAACGTATTCATTTCAAGCTGTCGCCTTTGGACTCCTTTGGAGACAAGAGTCGACTTTACAATCAACGGGATACAGTGGAACACCAATGAGGAACGGCTCACCTTCGATGATCGCAATCGGGACAAGGTCCTAACATCCGACGACCTGAACAGAATCGTTGAATTCGTCGAGGACCTTCAAAGGGATCGGGAAAAGTCCGAGTTTATCGCCCGCAACGCCGATGTCGGAATTAATCGACTATTCGTTCATTTCAACCGACGGATTGAATGGGATTATGGCCTGTATGATCTTCGGGAACAACTTACGTTCTGCCCTCGGTCGGGGGGGAGGGGTATTAGGATGATCTGGTAACCTTATGTGTTCTTTGTACTTCTGAAGCGTAGCTACTTTTGGACTGGAAGTCCGCCCGAACGCTAGTGAGATGCGTCGTGGGTCATTTCCTAGGGCATTCGATTCCTTTGTTTTTCTACTTCTAGCTTCGCTTGCTCAGGCTGTTCGTCTCGCCGGAGTATCAACTTCCCGATCCAGCAGTCTGCATCTCGCTGTTGTTATCTAAATAGTATAGTATCGTACCTTCCAGCAAAAATGGATCCTCCCATTACCAGCCCTCACAGGTTGTTCCCAGTCTGGCCCGGGAGACTATGTGATTCGGAACCTAACTGATCGGTGAATTGAAAACTCGAAGGAAGCATATCTTACAGCTGGTTGCAAAAAGCTGGTCCAAACAAACCCGCGCACCAACTTCGCCCCCGCTTGAATGAAAAAAAAGCATTGCCCTCCGGGCATACCTGGCCACAGCGCAAAGCTTGTACGAAATTCGAGCGCCGCCTTAAGCGAGAGGTTCGATCCTTCCGTGCTGGGCTTTCGGTTGTTGAACGGGTGTGGAAACAGATTCACTGACGATTAGTACTGGCACGGCACAAGACACCGACATTCAAATGA
This sequence comes from Tulasnella sp. 408, assembly GCA_019633405.1. NCBI lineage: Eukaryota > Fungi > Basidiomycota > Agaricomycetes > Cantharellales > Tulasnellaceae > Tulasnella > Tulasnella sp. 408. The sequence goes on along the minus strand of WSTX01000027.1, from coordinate 25,036 downwards.
GAAATAAGGACAAAGCGCAAGGGGATGGCACCTGGGACAATCTATTCTACGGATAGATAGGCGGATAAAAAAAGGATATTTAGCAAGAATGGCAAAGGTAAAACAAGTGCAGAGGTCAAAGCGTTAGGGGCCGGCGCTCGAGCGGGGAAGCGAACAGTGGGAGGAACAAATAAGGCCATCGCGAGAGGGGTGATTTTCATTTTTGATGTGGAGACCTGGTCCACGCTGTGGCCAGGAATTCATAGCTCTGGACACACCACACGTAGCGAGAAACGGTAAGATGCGTCATAAAACTAAAAATCGAAAGAAAATTCACGTATGGCGCGCGGGGTATTGGCTTTCATCTTGGGGTATCCCATTTCCCCTTCTGCGCAAAATCTCGCTGCCGTGCAGCTGAAACGGAATCTTCTCCACTTGTAATTTAATTTATGACTGTTTAATATCATAATCAACAGCTATTCCGTGCGTATGAGTATTTTTCACTCTATAGAAGTCTTCCATGGCCTCCTGACCGGCTATTTCATCCGTTATACCTAAAATATTGGGAAGTCGGTATTGAGATTTGGCGTGAATTTTTCTCTAAAAATCTATTTTATAATTCATTTTTACCGTTTTCGATTAGGCGTTGTGGGTCTGGAGTTACGAATTTTTCGTTCCAGGGAGGAAAAATTGGCGCGCGGGCTTGTTTGGACCAGCTTTCTGCCAGACAGGATAAAGTGACTTGCCAATCTGACTTGGACAGACTTGAGGCAGTAAAAGTTGACTTGTGTTGACTTGCGGCATATAAAAATATATGGTGACTTGGTAGACTTGGGCCAGACTTGACTTGGCAGACTTGCACTTGGCCCAGCCATTCATCCGCCATACATCTGGTCTGATGCATGCGAAAAGTCTTTGATGGTGAGATTCACCAAGACTGCTGGTTGTGCTGTAAGCTCGGCAATCGTAAAGCTCACGGCAAACGTTACTACTTCCTTTTTGAAGATTCTGCCGTTCAGATGTGCTTGAAAATCCAGTGGCCCAAAGAGTTCGATTCAAAGGGGAGAAATGAGGCTAAGGTACACCGACTACGGAAAGCTACTTACTTATATACTGCAAAGGAGAGCTACGGGTAGAGATGCAGCGTGGGCGATGCACCTTCAGAATCACGTCTAGATACTTAGAAGGGATAAATACAACTCTAGCGATTGTTGTTCTTGTTCTTGTGGTTCTTGTGAACACATGGTTGACCATGCTTCTTGTGCATGCGTTCGGTGGTTGAACCTGGCTTTCGGTGCTCGTCAGCGTACTCATCATAAGCGGTCAGTGCCAAGAATAAAGCACGACGGAGGTCTTGCGGTAGCTCCGTGAAGCCCGCACGCTCACATACGAGGCACGTGCTCGGCGCCACTTATATCTACATCTAGTATACTTAATGACCGAAGGTATGAAGAGAATAACCGCTTTGAATCACTTTACCCGATTGCCCTTCTTTCATGTATTTAGTGCAAGCATATCCATTCCCTGCTTGGGCCCTTGTGGAACATGTATATCCGCGTGCTAAGCCTCGCTCTTCGGCATTCAATCCTGGGACACCCAAGTCATGCTCCCCAATTTGACTTGGAAATGTATGGGATCTGACAAGTCAGATGCGAGAGTGACTTGTCCCTTAGAAATTATTTGACTTGGCTGAAATGTATGAGACAAGTCAAATTTGCAAGTCACTTTCGTAGGTGTCACTTTCTGCAACCAGCTGTACCTTTGTGTTCCTAACACCATCGTTTACCTTCTGCAGTAGAGGCGGGAACAGCAGAATAGCTTTTTCCATCTTTAAATTTGGCCTTCACGTAGTTTTTGTGTGCGGATTCCGCGATGGTCGAAGTCGGGAATTCTGGGCAAGCGATGATCAAGCTAGACCCCCGAGGAGCGCACGAGCATGGTTCATTAATTGCCCCTGGATTAGTTGCGGTATGCACCTTTTCAGGTTTTTCACTCGGAAATCTATAAGCTTTACAAACGATTGACAGGGCCTGATGAAGTGTCATCTCCGGATGGAGGAATTCTTGCAGGTGTAAGGTTGATAAACCACCCGATGTTTGCATCAATATCAATCATGTCCAACATCTAACTGGATCGAGCTAATCCTGACAAATCGGTGCTTTATATCCTTCATTCTCCTCTCTTGTCGCGGCTACCTCCGTTTCTGCCCAAAAGCTCCTGCGTTGAAACCTTTGGCTTCCAACTCCATCTCTTCAAGAGCGATTTAATATGTTTCAACCACGACTCTGGACGCTTTGAACGGGATATGAACGACTCAATCATCCTCTCTGATCTCTAGTAGGTTGGTTGCTTCGCTCACGACACTGCCAGGGGGTCCCTCCTCGAACCATCTTGACATTCCGGGAACCCTCGCTTAGCTCGGTAGCGACGCCAACGGCGTACCTCCACTGGTCTTGCACTTAATATGTCAATAAAGAGCCCAGAGCTTGGTTATAAATCCATTCACTAATTGTACACACGTGCGAGTGAAGGGAAGCTATGTACAGAGAGGGGAAGAGTCAGGATACTATGAAGCATTACAAGAAAAAAAGAGCGCGAGAGACAAAGCATCTAACCGAAAACCAACTTCAAAAAAAAGACGCAACCAAGTCTATAATGGCGATTCCAGTATGGTATTCCCAAGACACCTTACTCACCATTCCCCCCTTCCAACCCTTAGCACTCACCCAGAAAACAAAGTCCAAACGAAGCCCTCTTAGACAAGAGCGAACAGCCACCTCACCTTCACCCTCGAAAGAGCACCCCGCCGGCCTGATCTCACCAACCATGAGGGTTATCCCCGTAACCAATGGAAGGGACCGGGTGCATTCGCTCAGCGATTGCCCCTGCGCCTAAGGTCGTCTGCCACCTGCCCTTCCGGAAGGAAAGGCTAGTCCAAACTGCCCCTCCACAGCCAGCGGCTTCGACGCCGTAGCATGTCACGAGATAAAGAGCACTTTGTTAGCTCCGTCTCGCCGCTACGTATTACGCCAGCTACGCCGAAGCTGGGGGCTTCGATCAGACGAGAGAAAAACGAGTGGTCACAACGGGGTGCTCCCACCGCCCGGAGAGCCGGGCTAATGGTTTCTTGAGAGAGGCGGTGTGGCTTTTGCTTTTCGTCCGATCAAGCCGTCGCTTGGTTCTGCTTTCTGGTTGGTGCTTTGGGTTGAGAAGGTCGAGATTGGTGAGTAGAGTGAGTTTGAGAGACGGATGTTGTGGAATCGCAATTCACGTTGCGTTCTAATTTTCTGATGTTTCAGGGGATGGAGGAGTGTCGATGATGGAGGGTGGAGGGAGGGGGGAAGGCGGCAAGTTGGGAGCGGTCCGGCCCTTCGTCTGACGTCGAGTGACCTGCCTCACGAACCCGAGCTTGGCGCTTCATCCTTGCAGTCCTTTTCCCTCCGCAATGAGGTTTTGGTCCCCTATTGTCCGTTCTCGAATAGCCCTCTTCCAAGGTAGAGATCTCCGGTTGATCCTCTATCACGGAAGGTCCCGCTTCCACTGCCACGACATGGTCCTCCTCCGACTCCGCCGCAATATTCGCCCGAGGTTCAGGGAGATGGCGTTCTTCGGCTCGGTCCGCCAAGCCGCGTAGGACTGGTCGACAATGAGAGCGAACCACTGCCGCCTGATCCGCCGGGACGGTTCTGTTCGGCAGAGGCCGAGCGGGTCGAGTCAGGTACAGCCGGGCGATGTATTGGTTTGTGCCCAAGGGGTGGTTGAAAGAGTGGATGGCGTCGGGATAGGAGGGATCGAAGCGAGTGTTGGGAGGAAGAGAAACGGTGGCTTCGATAATTGGCGCTTCGTATTCGGAGGTGAAGTCGGGCGAAGTAGGTCTTGAAGGTGGAGGGGAGTTGACCTCGGGTGCTTGCGTGACATGCTCCGCTTCATCGATGCCACACGCATCATTCGAGTCCTCGATCAGAGCCAGTGGCGCCGAAGCATCAGACTCGAAGTTCGCGATGGTTTGGGCGGTGGTGGCTGGTGTTGGAGCGGCACCATGTACGATTGCGGTAGCATTGAACTCGCCCAATATCTCGACAACCTCCCAAGGGACGTTGAAACCACGAGCAATGTATGGCGCCCAGGGATGGTAGCTCGAAATCCCGTGTAAGATGAGGTTGAAGAATCGTCCGTCGATGGCGACACGGGTGATGAGATCCGCCGGGAAACGGTGTTGCTGAGGCTGGAACAGGATGGACCACTGGATGGGGCCGCCACGGTTGGAGGTGGTGAAGCAGGGGTGCATGCTTAGAACGCCATCCGCCAAGTAGATGGTGATCCATGGGATGGGGCGGTTTGGCTGCTTCGAGATGACGAGTTGACCACTAGCCCGGCGTACGAATGTGCCTTTAGGATCGGGTGCGGATACAGCAGTCTGTAAAAGAGGTCGAAAGTCATTTATCGCGCTCCAAAACCATGCATCGAGTACTACGCACCGGTTCAGAGTGCAAGTAACGATGATGAATAGCATACTTCTGCAAGAGACGCGAGCCGACTGCGACGAGTACGAATAGGTAGACGGGGGAGGTCCATTTGATCGCCCAAGTCAAGTTGATTCGCCACCAGTGCTGAACGTTACTCCATAGCTCCTGCGTTCCGTGAGGGTGAAGCTTGGTGAAGGGGTCGCCGATCTCGGCAGCAGCGAGGTGGGAGGTGACTTGATGTTCAGTCTGAATCAAAATCGTCGTCGGGCCTACGACGTAGAGGAAGGGTGCAGTCAGCGGGGATGGCCAGATTGGGGTCGCGAAAAAACGATCGAAGAAGCTACGCTGGAAAAGGAAGGGGAGGGAAACGTACCTGATAGGGCCGCGTTGTTGTGGTCAAGCCACACGACCGAAGTTGGAGGCACTCGCAGCACCTCCTTGCCGGCGTTGAGGGTGCTGATGGGGTCATAGGTTGTCGTAGGATATACTGGAGTAGGCGCGGGGGCTATGGGAGGCCATGGTTAGAGAGAATTCGGGTAGCAGGGGGCCCGAAAGCGGTAGGCCTACCCTTGAGGCCAGCGATGATGGAGTCGTCCCAAAGGATGGGTCCCAAAATCAGAATGGTGAGGAGGATGGCGAGGAGCTTCATGGCGGTACTGATGTGCTTTCTCGAAATAGAGATGCGGTTCTCGCGAGAAGACGTGGCAGGGAGGGGGGGTTGCGACGTCGTTGGGAGAAAGAACAGCAAGTCGCGTTCGCCTTGGGTACGCACTGTTTACCCCAAGCAGTCACGCTCCCCAAAACAATAGTAACGCGAGACCATCACACGACGGGAACTTCGTTAGATGTGTAGATGAATGCTTCGTCATCATCTCGCCCACTTCATTCTAATCCGGGGATGACCGAAGCTGGGTAGACCTGGAAGTGACAGCAGCGAAATATACGAAGCACAACACCAACCAGATTGGCCTGCGTGACCACTGTTTAAGCCTTCGGTGGAAAGCCAACAGCGCGAATTTAAAGACCGGCAACATACTCGCGAGCCCCGCAGCGTCATGTCGGGTCCATATTCTCGTCATCAAAGTAGCCTCTGCTGGTTCCACAGGTTCGTCGCCAGCTGCGAGGCCCCAGGCTATAACCAGTTCTTGCGAGATTTCCTACAGCCTGGCTCTCTATCCCCAATGCCCTGAGCCAATACGATGCTCTAGTACTACAAAGTCCAGTCAAAACAAATCAGCTTCAAGTTCACAGTCGTGGAGAGACCAAGTATCGTTGTACGAACGTCTCAGGCGTAGAGCGACGTCGGTGAAAAAAAATCTGAGCGGCCATCATGCGCCTGAAACCTGCTTGGAGGTGATCGTCGTGATGTGTCTTCACCATTGGTTCGGGCAATGAGCAAGACTAGGCCAAATGCAGGACGCTTGATTGCCTGGTGGTTCGTAGCAATATGGAGCGACTAGAAAAGGGCCAGTCCCAAGACTTTTTTGTGAGTTGGGTGTTGCCCCGGTCTGTTGGAAAGCTTTCGGTTTTAGCAACTGCACGCAGGACGAGGTGATTCGTGACGTGACTGATAGGTGAGTCTAACAGTCCGAAGGAAGCAGATCTTATCTTTCTTCTAACATCACGTTTTACCCCTAACTGTAGAGAACATACTAGCAAGGTAGCATCGCACGTCGCTAGCTTTGTCTTAACGTAGTTTCTCCCTGTGGGTTCCGTACCTGATAGGCCCGTGTTGTTGTGGACAAGCCGCGCGACCGAAGTAGAGGGCACAAGGTGGAACCCCTGCCAACTTGGCTTCGACATGGCGAGAGAAGGAAGCCGTACGGCAAGAGAATAACAAAGAGTGGTCGATTTATACAGCGTCACCAACAAGACGTGATACTGTCAGGTATTCATACAGGGGCGGACAAACCCCGATTTGGAAATCAATGATGAACTCATTCGGAGCAGTCGTCCCGCCGATGGCACAAGCTCGAATTGCATCTACAAACAGTACGAACTACAACATGAAATCGTCGGGAGTATACTATTTCGTCGGTCGTTTCTCGCAATCCGAGCGTTTTTGTTGACCGCGCGAGAAACCGAACTCTACTGGACCCTGAGCGAACTTCCACTCGTCCAAAACTTCGCCCCATCTTTAGATGATGGAACAATCTGGCGCAGCCAGTAATTCCCCAACCTCGCCACCGATAGCGGATAATGGTCTGCATTAGCCAGCATGGTTAAATGCTGCTGGAGCCGTGGCACATGACGCGAAAGGTACCCTTTAGGACAGCTTGACATCGGGCGAGTGACAGACGTCACCAAACCTATTTCAGCCGTTTGAAGACTTACCTACTTTGTCCTCCAGTCCTTATTTCTCAGCTTGGCTCGGACTGATGGTAAGTCCAATAGGAGTACTTTAGTAAGGCAGTCCGACTGATCCCTCAATTCAAGGCTGTCGGTGTTGGTCTGAGCACCCCATTGACACGGTAGTCCAGTCGAAGGGCGAGCTATTCCCTTAATGCTTCCCGCTTTTCTTCTTCGTTTGTTGTTCCAGCTTTATTAGATCTGATCTTTCGTACTCGGATATATATGATGGCCAAAATCCCGCATAGAATCTCAATATTCCCTTCAATGAAAGGCGACGGACACTTCGAATGAGCATTTCATCTTAGCACAGTTCCCCCTTTTCTGCTTGGAAGCTCCGGCGGTCGACCCTTTACTTCCAACTCCATCCCTTCAAGAGTGAGTTACTCTTTTCCAACCATGACTCTGGACGTATCGAACGGGATATGATCGACTTGATCATCCGCTCTGATCTCTACCACTTTAGGTGATTCGTCTATGACGCTGCCAGTGGGGCCTTTCCTCGAATCATCTTGACACTCTGGACACCTCCGCTTGGCTCGATAGCGACGCCAACGACGTGCCTCCGCTGGTTCGCACTTAATATGGCGATACAGAACCCAGAGCTTGAATATAAACACAAATAAATCCATTTGCTACTTAGACAAGTGTGCGAGTGAAGGGAAGCTATGTTACACTGAGAGGAAAGAAACAGAATATGAAGTACAACGAGAAAAAGAGAGCCCAAGAAACAAAGCCTCTGACCGAAAACCAAGTTGAAAACAGAGACGCAACCAAGTCTATAATGGAGATTTAAGCTTGGTACTCCCAAGACACCCTACTCACCACCCCTTTCCTTCCAACACTTCGCACTTACCCAGAAAACAGAGTCCAACCGAAGCCCTCTCGAACAAGAGCGCACAGCCACCTCACCTTCTCCCTCGAAAGAGCACCCGCCGGCCTGATCTCACCAACCATGAGGGTTATCCCCGCAACCGATGGTAGGGATTTCCCCTGCGCCTAAGGTCGTCTGCCAGCTGCCCTTCTGGAAGGAGAGGCAAGTCCAAACTCCCCCTCCACAGCCAGCGGCTCGGACGCCGTAGGATGTCACGAGATGGTTAGCGCTTTCTTAGCTCCGTCTCGCCGCTACGTATTACGCCAGCTACGCTGAAGCTGGGGGCTTCGACCAGACGAGAGAAAAACGAATGGTCACAAGGGGGTGCTCCCACCGCCTGGAGAGCCGGGCTAATGGTTTCTTGAGAGGGGTGGTGTGGCTATTGCTCGTTGACCGATCAAGAATCGCTTGGTTCTGGTTTCTGGTTGGAGTCTTGGGTCGAGAAAGTCGAGATTGGTGAGTAGGATCAAGCCGCCTGCGACGAGGAGGAACAAGTACATGTACACGAAAGAGGTCCGCTTGATCGCCCAAGTGGAGTTGACTCGCCACCAATGCTGAACATTACCCAATCGTTCCTGGGGTTGGCGAGGGTTGAGGTGGGTGATGAAGCCACCAGTCTCTGCAACGGTGAGGTAGGTGAGTTGATGTTCGGTCCAAATCGTCTGCAGTCAGCCTGTATTCATTTCCCGGATTAGTACAGGGCCGACATCCCTCAACTTGGGGTGGAGGAGAGAGACCGAAGAACACTGAGAAGAGATCTCGATCCGAATCTCAGCGCGATTGACGGGGAGCAGGATGAATAACGTAAATCTATCGAATGGATGAGATGCTGCCAGGTAGTCCGCGGCAACCGAGCGCCGGCCATGTCGGAAGGCGAATCGAAAGGTGGGCAGGTGTTGGAGGCTGGATTTGGAGTGACGTGATTGGTCCAGAACGGTGGGAAACGTTTTGTGGTGCCAGTAAGCCTCATCGGTCAAGGGTACCGAAAGCCACAGTGGCTTAGCCTGCGCGCCGACCTCGCATACTCCGCATGCCAACAGTCTTGCGGTGAGTGGTGAGGTCCTTGGAGTAGTCTTTCCTTCCCTCTCACTACTCTCATCGTCCCACACAACTCATACATGATACGATCCAAGAAAATTTATATACTACAACCCCAGCGGATCAACAACGAAGACTTCAACGATGATCCAGAAAAACTCATGGGTCTTCCTCCGACAGAGAAGACAACCGAGTTCTGGAAACGCTACGACCGCTTAGCAGACACTCACGACGGCAAGATGAGCGAGGACCTCAGCGAGAACCTCGATGTGCTATTAATCTTTGTGAGCCACTTACTTTTATTGTCGGGGGCTATGACACAAGGCAGGACTTTCAAAGCTGACCGCGCTACAAATCCCAGGCCGCTTTGTTCTCAGCGATCAACACGGCGTTCATTTCTCTTACTATGCCAGGTCTTTCGTCTGACCCGCTGACCGAAAATAATGCACTCCTCCGCCTTCTGGTCATGAGGGCCGACAACAGTACTCTCCTACCCGCCGACCTATCTCCTCCATTTACTCCCTCTCCCAACTCCGTCGTCGTCAACTGCTTGCTCTACGCCAGTCTAAGCTGCAGCCTGCTTGCTGCGGTGGCTGCAATGATGGGGAAAGAATGGTTACAGAGCTTCGACCGAACCGGACAAACGGGACCGTTGGAGGAACAAGGTCGATTCCGGCAACGCAAGTTTAACGGAGTGCAGCGATGGCATTTAGAATCAATCATCAGATCCCTCCCCAATATCCTCCTGCTGTCGGTCATCCTCTTCTTTGCGGGGATTTGCCTTTTCCTTTTCCCCGTCAATAGGGCCGTCGCAGGTGTTGTAACTGCATTTTCCGGCGGTGGAGCGGTCTTGTGTGGTGTAGCCATCGTCGCTGGCGCCGCCTATCAGCAATGTCCATATCAATCTGCGGCATCCCGTGCATTGAGGCGTACGGGGTTTTTGTTCTCTCTTCAATGGTGGAAGGGTCTAGTGAGGGCCAGCGTCGACCTTGTAGTTCAAAGGCTCCCAAAGCTTGTTCGAAAGATCCTTGATGCGATGCATCACGATCCCGGCGTTGCCGCTGCGATTAGGCCATCGCTGTTTACTACGCTCCTTTCGACCACACTTGGCGAAGCTGTCGTCTCCGAGCAGACAGAGGTTGCACAGGCGGCTGGCTGGCTCCTTACAACAACCTCTAATCGTGCAGACCAAATAGCTGCGGCCCAATTTATATGCGCTCTAGATAGGACCGCGTATGTTGTTGCATTTGCGGACTCGGAAACTCGGCAACGCCTTGTTTTCTCAACTCACGAAGCGTTCAACATCTGGGATTCTCAACCGATTAAAGAGAACCAAGATGTAGCGGAGCTTTTGGGATTAGTATTATGTCGTGTCCTCATCCAAATCTCCAACAATGCCGCCAAAGCGGAAGATATAACCAATCTGCGACCATATCAGTCAAAGAGTTTTGGGGGGACCTTTTTGCGAGCATTAGCATTTGCCTCGACCACCTACCCATGTCACAGGTTCGAAGACAAGGAAATGATTCTCTATATCTCCTTCCTACTCTCGATCTTCAACAGAGGCAGAGTCGTTCCAGAATATCCATGGGCCAGGCTGTCACGGTTTTTCTTGACCGGAAACACACCGCGTTTGGTCAATGTCCTTGTGAGCCTGTGGGGGAGGATGTTTTCCAATGCCGACTCTGAAAGGAGGCCTTTCAATCAATCATACCCATTTAGTGAGCTTGTGGGCAACGAGTGAGTGCGATATGAATCAGTGCCGTGTCGCGCATGCCTGGCTAACGGCCTTTGATTTGCAGAATCGTCCTTACCCGAGGTTTATCAAATGCTGTAATCTGTGGGACGAGAGTTTTGTCCTCGCTTCGAGGAAACCTGCAATATGAACTACACGTTGTGCATGGTTACACAGCATGCTTGCGAAGCGCCGCGGAACTCTCCATTCACATTCCGTCCGATGAGCTGCCCAAAGTGATTGACGGTCTTGTTGGGTTTATATTATCATATTTAGACCCCTTAACATCATCCACCCCGGGAGAATCAAGCTCGGAATTGGTCAGGCTCTCAATGGAAGCTGTGCTCGCGTTGCATGCTTTTGTTGATAGGAAGCCTTGCTTGCATGAGATCGTCAATTTGCAGGGTGCACGGGCTGGACAACTTCGGGTAGATGTGGTCATAGATGCTGTTGTTCAGATTATGATGGTCAATTCCGAAGGTCTTGCTGCTTCAAAGCTATTGCCCAGGACTCAGCCGCAGGCGCTAGCTTGGGTCCAGGGGATTTGGAGCCGGTCGGTGCGCGAGCGGGTGCGCGAGTGGGAGTGGGAGCGGGCGCGGGAGTGGGAGCGGGAGCGGGCGCGGGAGCGGGGGCGGGAGCGGGAGCGGGCGCGGGAGCTGGAGCGGGAGCTGGAGCGGGAGCTGGAGCGGGAGCTGGAGCGGGGGGCGCTGGACGGGGCGCTGGACGGGGCGCTGTACCGGGCGCGGCCGTACGGGCCGACGTTGTACGGGGCGATGCTGTACCGGGAGACGTTGTACTGGGCGACGCTGTACCAGGCGGTCGACGAGCTGCTCGACGGGCAACCCGTCAGGCTACGCAGACAAGCATCGAAGCTAGCCGAGGATCTTGCCCAGCGTCTGCAGGTCGAGACGTCCATTTTAAGAATACTGCTATGGGCACGGAAGACATCTGTTATTCAGCTGGATCACTCGGACAAGCGCAACGTATTCATTTCAAGGTGTCGCCTTTGGACTCCTTTAGAGGCAAGAGTCGGCTTTACAATCAACGGGATACAGTGGGACACCAATGAGGAACGCCTCACCTTCGATGATCGCAATCGGGACAAGGTCCTAACATCCGACAACCTGAACGGTATCGTTGAATTTGTCGAGGACCTCCAAAAGGATCGGGAAAAGTCCGAGTTTATCGCCCGCAACGCCGATGTCGGAATTAATCGACTATACGTTCATTTCAACCGACGGGTTGAATGGGATTATGGCATGTACGATCTTCGGGAACAACTTACGTTCTGCCCTCGGTCCGGGGGAAGGGGGCTTGGGATGCTCTGGTAACCTTACGTGTTGTTTGTACTTCTGAAGCGTCACTACCTTTGGACTGAAAGTCAGCCTGAACGTGCTAGTGAGATGCGTCGTGAGTCATTTGTTAGGGCATTCGATTTCCTTTGTTTTTGTAATTTTAGCTTCGCTTACTGTTCGTCTCGCCGGATTATTAACTTCCCGTTCCAGCAGTCTGCATCTTGAGACTTGACGTTTTCATCCAATCAGTATAGGATCGTTTCTCCCATAGGTTTGAGACATACAAGGTCTATCTTAGTGGGTCAGGTCCCACTGGTGGGGGCTGAGCTTGGACTCTGGCATGCTAACATTGCTTTGTTCTCTATAGACCATTGTCTAATGGAACAGCTCTGTCAGCATGCCTATCGTCCAGCTCACACCCCCATCAGTGGGACCTGACCCACTAAGATAGACCTTGGCAGGGCACTGCCCCGCACCCCGGTCCTGCGGACAGCCTGTGCTGCGCACAGAGCCCTGCGGGCAAGCCAACAGGTGCAGATGTATATTAATGGCCAGAAAATACATACTTACTGGTAACATGGTAGTAGGTGTATCAGTCACAGTTGCAGCAGGTCGATTAGCTGCCTTCTTCCTCCGCTCTCATTGTCTTCAGGTTTTCTCCTGCCTTGCCAGGAACCTTTGGGCACTATCTGGTCCATTTGTGTGAATTCTCTGTTGTGTGCGGAAAGATTCCCTTAGAATGTAGTAGGCATCCCAGCACAGCATTAAGCAATTGCCCCTTTCGCTCAATGGGTCAACTCTCAGACAAGAACCTTATAATATGAAATATTTAGCATATTTAGTGGAAGAGATAAAGAGATGGAGTGACTCCCAAATTCAGGGAGTATTGTATTGCAGATTCAGTTGTTTGGGAAGCACTAATGCAGTATCACCCCATATCTCTAACAGGACTCTAGACAATGCACATACACTGGCAGTTGAGAGATCAAGTCAGAAGAGACATATATTAGCTACATAGTATTAAAGTATTACAGTAGTGTCTATAAACATTTCTACAATTTTTGCGATTTTTTTTTTTACTTACTAGAGATGGGTAGTTGGGTTGTGGTTAGGAGGGACAGTTAGTGGTGTGGTGTTGGGCGAGGCGTGCGGTAAATGCGTTCTCACGGCATGGGGAATTGCGGAGGTCGCCGAGACGTAGTTGGGGGGATGCGCGTCGAGTTTCGAACATGAGCTAAGGGTGGGGAATTAGCGACACACAAAACCGTTTCAAACGGGGGGTCCGCGCGCGTCGATTTTCGAACAGTGAGGCAAGGGTGGGAACTTTTGCGATTCAACAGAAACGCGGGGAGTCGGTGGCGGCGCGCGTCGAAATTCCGAACAGTGAGGCAAACGTGGGAACGGCGCGTGGCGTCGAAATTTTGAACAGAGAGGCAAACGTGGGAATATTTGCGATGCAGGAAACGCGCGCGGAGGACCATTTTACAGCAGCTGATTGCTGAACCGGAGACTTCGTACAACCCACTTCACTCAGGGTCAGCTCCACTTTCCGCTCCCCTGAATGTCCCGTGGGTTCAGTGATGAGAAGAGTGGTTAAATTTCTGAAGGAAAAATAATCTAATAAAACCATGCAGTTAGCTCAGACCTGTTTAGACAGTGTGTTCTCTGTGGTAATTAGCGCTGGGGAGACATTCGACATGCCGTATTGCTTGGTGGGCACTCGGTGGCCAGAACGGCAACGGTCGAAACTCGGGACAGGAAAGGGGAGCGGACCCTGAGCAAAGTGGGTTGTACAAGGTCTCCGGTTCAGCAATCAGCTGTAAATTGAGTATATGGTGTCGATGATTACCGTCCCACGGTTGGATGTGGCAACTTCGGCAAGGGTGGGCCCGGTGGGGTCCGGGAAATTAAGAATCCCCTACCTCAAGGGTCCACCGATACAGGAAATGGTACATTGAGGCCGCGTTAGTTGGATATTATTTGACGAATAGTTTTATTTGTAATCGATCTATCTTATATCCAACATAGAACAACCACCACACGCATTACTTTTAGTGTGAAGAGTATTCATAGATTGACCCTGTCGACTCAGCCGGGTCCCATTCCCAACCGTGTGAAACTTACCCGGGGACTTGACAAGTTACAAATAATATATTTCTTTGTTGAGCGCTCATACCCACCAAGTATTATATTTATTTACTTTTGCCTCGGACTTGATTTTTCTGGCTTTATTCTGAGGTGAAGAGGAATCGGGGTGGCCTGCCGCACGCGAGCGTCGAACAGGGGAGGGACCCTGACGGTAATCATCGACCGCATACCGTTTTAAATTGGGACTTCGCAAACTCAGCCCAATTAAGGCCTAAATTCGCAACGAATTGTGCGGATAACCCGATCCACCAGGAGCCCTAGATACTGCCCAACGATCCATGACTCGAGTGCCGAATCTCCGAGTACCACTTCCCGTTATATTCGCACAGGTCGCAATCGCGTGTGTATGTTCAACTACCTGGCCCCCACTAGGATCACCTTGCCGGCGTTGAAGGAGGCGAAAGGATCGTACATCTCCATAGGATATACTGTGGTGGGTGCAGGGGCTATGGAAGATGAGAGTTAGAGACTGTTCGCCAAGCAGGGCGTCGGAGGTGACAGGCTTAGCGTTGGGACCGCCGCTCAGAGGTTCAAACCCTTTGTTCCAACTCCATCTCTTCAAGAGCGAGTTAATCTGTTCCAACCACGACTCTGGACATATTGAACGGGATATGAACGACTTGATCATCCGCTCTGATCTCTAGCAGGTTGGTTGCTTCGTCTATGACGCTGCCGGTGGGACCTTTCCTCGAACCATCTTGACACTCCGGGGACCTTCGCTTGGCTCAATAGCTACGTCAACGACGTACTTCCGCTGGTTTTGCACTTAATATGGTGATACAGTGCCGAGAGCTTGAGTATAAACATAAATAAATCCATTTGCTGATTATACAAGTGTGCGAGTGAGGGAAGCTATGTACAGAGAGGCGAAGAGACAGAATATGAAGTATAACGAGAAAACGAGAAAACGAGAACGCAAGAAACAAAACCAAAAACTAACTTGAAAACAGAGACGCAACCAAGTCTGTAATGGCAGTTCCAGCGTGGTACTCCGAAGACACCCTACTCACCGTTCCTTCCGTTCCAACCCTTAGCACTTACCCAGAAAACAAAGTCCCAACGATGCCCTCTTAGACAAGAGGAACAGCCACCTCACCTTCTCCCTCGAAAGAGCACCCTGCCGGCCTGATCTCACCAACCATGAGGGTTATCCCCATAACCGATGGAAGGGACTGGGTGCATTCGCTCAGCGATTGCCCCTGCGCCTAAGGTCGTCTGCCACCTGCCCTTCCGGAAGGAAAGGCAAGTCCAAACTCCCCCTCCACAGCCAGCGGCCTTCGGCGCCGTAGCATGTCACGAGATAAGGAGCGCTTTCTTAGCTCCCCTTCGCCGCTACTGATTACACCAGCTACGCTGAAGCTGGGGGCTTCGATCAGACGAGAGAAAAACAAATGGTCACAAGGGGGTGCTCCCACCGCCCGGAGAGCCGGGCTAATGGTTTCTTGAGAGAGGTGGTTTGGCTGGTGCTTGTTGTCCAATCGAGCATCGCTTGGTTCTGCTTTCTGGTTGGAGCCTTGGGTCGAGAAAGTTGAGATTGGTGAATAGGTTGTCGAGAGTGAACGGGAAGCGGATGTTGTGGAGTCGCGAGTTAGGTTGAAGTCTCTTTGATCTGATGTTTCAGGGGCTAAAGGAGTGTCGACAATGGAGGGTAGGGGGAGGGCGGAGGGCGGCAAGTTGGGAGAGGCCCGGTCCTTTGTTCGACGTCGAGAGACCTGCCTCGCGAGCCTGAGCTTGGCGTTTCATCCTTGCGGTCCTTTTCGAGTTATACACCCGTCACTAGGAAGGTCAGTGTACTCCACCGTATCTCAATACCATTTACACAGTAGTTCAATGTACTGTAGAGAGATTATATAAAGACCAACATATCTCATACACTCTATGACATATATGACCCAATAATGGAACTATTTCTCATTGTGACAGCAGTCATTCTCCAGTGTTGTACCTGTGTAATGCACCACATATCCACTGGTGGAATACACCATATATCCACTGGAATACGCCGCATGCAACTCAAGCATTTGGGTTAGATATGTCTGTTCTACTCACCAAGCCCATTTCATTCGTGACCGGTCTTGGTATTTCGTAACAATATTGATTTTTATCCCCACTCTCGCTTCTGAAACGTAGTCTTGTTTCCTGTAAACCCCCTTTAAGACTTAGTTTTTATAATTCGTCAATTTACTTTGTTGATGTTACTAACATGGTACGTATACAGTGGATTTTAGTGTACATACAGTGCACGAGCTTGCAGGTATCCACTGGCCTTCAGTGGCCTTCAGTGTCGTGCACTGTAGTGCACTGTATCACCACAGACCTGTACACTGAAATCCAATGCATAGTAAGTATACCCCACTTGCGTACGCTGACCGCCCCGCTGACCCGCAAATGACTGTCCTTTTCCCTCCGCGATGAGGTTTTGGTCCCCTATTGTCCGTTCCCCGAAGAGCCCTCTTCCAAGGTAGAGATCTCCGGTTGATCCTCTACCACCGTGGAAGGCCCCGCTTCCTCTGCCATGACATGGCCCTCCTCCGACTCCGCCGCAATCGTTGCCCGAGAAGGGAGATGGCGGTCTTCCGCTCGGTCCGCCAAGCCGCGTAAGACTGGTCGCCAATGAGAGCGAACCACTGCCGCCTGATCCGCCGGGACGGCTCTGTTCGGCAGAGGCTGGGTGGGTCGGGTCAGGTGCAGCCACGCGATGTATTGGTTGGTGCCCAAGGGGCGGTTGAAAGACTGGATGGTGTCGGGATAGGAAGCGCCGAAGCGAGCGTTGGGAGGAAGGCCAACGGCGGCTTCGGTGACTGGCGCTTCGTGTTCGAAGGTGAAGCCTGGCGAAGCGCATCTTGAGGGTGGAGGGGAGTTGACCACGGGTACTTGCGCGACGTGCTGCGCTTCTTCGATGCCAGTCGAGTCCTCGATCCGAGCCAGTGGCGCCGAAGTCTCGGACTCGAAGTTCGCGATGGTTTGGGCGTTGGTGGCAGGTGTTGGAGCGGCGCGGTGTACGATGGCGGTGGCATTGACCTCGCCCGATTTCTCGATAACCTCCCAAGGAACGTTGAAGCCACGAACGATGTGTGGCGCCCGGGGATGGTAGTTCGAAACCCCGTGTAAGACGACGTTGAAGAGTCGCCCGTCGATGGCGACACGGGTGACGAGATCGGCCGGAAAACGGTGTTGCTGAGGCTGGAACGGGATGGACCACTGGACGGGGCCGCCACGGTTCGAGGTGGTGAATCAGGGGTGCATGCTCAGAACGCCCTCGGCCAAGCAGATGGTGATCCATGGGATGGGGCGGTTTGGCTGCTTCGAGATGACGCGTTGACCACTAGCCCGGCGTACGAGGGTGCATTTATGATCGAGTGCGGATACAGCAGCCTGTAAGAGAGGTCGAATGTCAGCTATCGCGGTCCAAACCATGCGCCGAGTACTACGCACCATTTCAGAGCGCAAGTTACGATGATGAATGGTGTGCTTTTGCAAGAGACCCGAGCCAACTGCGACGAGGACGAATAGGTAGACAAGGGCGGACCCTTGATCGCCCAAGTCGAGTTGATTCGCCACCAGTACTGGCCGGTACTCCATAGTGCCTGGGTTCCGTGAGGGTGAAGCTTGATGACGAGGTCGCCGATCTCGGCAGCAGCGAGGTGGGAGGTGACTTGATGTTCGGTCTGAATCAAAATCGTCGGGCCTACGACATAGAGGAAGGGTGCAGTCAGCGGGGATGGCCAGATTGGGGTCGCGAAAAAACGATCGAAGAAGCTACGCTGGAAAAGGAAGGGGAGGGAAACGTACCTGATAGGGCCGCGTTGTTGTGGTCAAGCCACACGACCGAAGTTGGAGGCACTTGAAGCACCTCCTTGCCGGCGTTGAGGGTACTGATGGGGTCGTAGGTCGTCGTAGGATATACTGGAGTAGGCGCAAGGGCTATGGGAGGCGAGGGTTAGATATAGGTCGGGTGGCAAGGGGAAAGCGGTAGGCGTACCCTTGAGACCAGCGATGACAGAGTCGTCCCAGACCATGGGTCTAAAAATCAGAATGGTGAGGAGGATGGCGAGGAGCTTCATGGCGGTAGTAATGCGCTTTCTCAAAATAGAGAACAAGTACTCGCGAGAAGACGTAGCGGGGAGGGGGGGGGTTGCGACGTCGTTGGGAGAAAAGAAACGCAAGCCGCGGGTCCCCCTTGGGCACGCACTGTTTACCCCAGCAGTCACGCTCCCCAAAACAATAGTAACGCAAGACCATCACACGACGGGAACTTAGCTTGATGTCATAGACGAATGCTTCATCATCATCCCGCTCACTTCATTCTAACTCGGGGATCCCCGAAGCTGGTCGACTTGAAAGTGAACCAACGAAATATGCGAAGCACAACACCAGCTAGACTGCCTTGCATGACCACTCTTCAAGACTTCTGCGGAACGCCAACAGCTCGAATTCAAAGACCGGCGACAAACTCGATCGCGAGCCCCGCAGCGCCATGTCGGATTCGCACCCTCGTCATGAAAGTAGCCCTCTGATGGTTCCATCGCTTCGTCGCCAGCTCCAAGCCATCAAGAATCGTCTCTAACTTGCTCTCGATTCCCAACGTCCAGAGTCAATACGATGCTATAGCACTACACAGAGTCCAGTTTGAAGTTCACAGTCGCGGAGAGACCAGGTGTCGTTGCAAGAGCGTCTCAGGCGGATAGCTACATTAGTGAAAACAATCTGAGCAGCCAGCATGCGCCCAAGCCTGCTTGGATTTGATCGCTATGAAGTGTCTTCACTGTTGCTTCGTGCGAATCGCGAAAGCCGGCAAGACTAGGCCAAATGCGAGACGCTTGATTGCCTGGTCGTTCGTGGCTATATGAAGCGACTAGAAACTGGGCGGTATCAGGGACTTTCGTGAGCCGGGTAGGGGTCCGATCCGTTGGAAGCCCTTCGGTTGTCGAAAGTGCACGTAGGGCGGGGTGATTCGTGACCTGACTGTTAGGTGAGTCCAACAGTCGAAGGAAGCAGATCTTATCTTTCTTTCAACGTGACGTCTGTAGAAAATACACCAGCAAGTTGGCATCATATGTTGTTAGACTCTCTTAACGTGGTTTTTCCCTGCCGGTTCTGCGAAGGTCGGCGTCGGGCAGCCATTGTCAGCCACACGCACGGCGCCGATCGAGGCTCCCAAAGTGCACACGAGCATGAATTCAATACTTTCCGACTAATTGATTGATGGCAAATGCCATCATCCTGCGTACGTTCGCTCAGTCATAAATGAGTCGCCGACCATATGACGCGCCCTGGCCTTCACCAGCTCTCCCGGTTGAAGGCCCGAATACCAGCATGCTCAAGCTTGACAAGCTTAGCTCTTGCGTCTGCTATCAGCATCTGCGCTTAGCCCACTCCGACTAAGGTGTTGGTTGGGTGTCCTTCTAGAGATGAGGTGCAACGTTGATTCCTCAGATTCAACTAAGCGGGCGATTCTCTGGTGCGAATATAAAACCTCAGATAAAGTCATAGTAAGTAAGTATCATTGCGGACCTTCGTAAACCTTGCGACTGCTACGAAAGGTCCTCGAGAGGTGGGGGGGTATCATCAAGCAATGCATCATCGCGTTCTCTCCCGAGTCCCAGTTGCAGGAAATACGGTGCGTTTGCCCATTGACTCAGTGCATTGTAAGACAGTGGTATGTACGGTATAATAAGTTACGCGACGACACGGATAGAGAGCATTATATCAACCAGAGAGTGTTGCGAGGTGATGTGTCTTGGCAGCGCTGGCGAACGCTCGGTTGTTGTCGGAGGCAAACAGGTCTAGCAGTCACGACGCGCTCACCGACCTAGTGGCAAATTTCGGCTCAAAAATAGTTCACTTTCTAACGTCGTGGATCATTGCCGCGCGGGTACGTGTTACGGACAGATGGACCACCTTCCGTACAGACACATGTTCCCTGTGTTGGTCACGTGACTACCTTGCGCGTCTTTGTTTTCGTTCCTTTCCACAACCATCCAACTCCCGGTTCGATCACCCGCGTCGGCCGCCTCCCCACCCCATCATGAACGATTGGTTCTCTGAAGAAACAGAGGCGGACAAGCTCAAGCGACAACTTCATCAGAAAGGTCCATCTCATTCCTTCCCGTGTTCGAATTTGGACTGACCCATCATCCTCCTGCAGATATTCAATATGCCAATCTCCAGAGCGACCTCGACAGTAGGCTTCGTGAACTAGACGAACTCAAGCTGAACTTCAAGGAAGCCCAGTACAAGGTCAACTAGAGCGTGTTTTGTGGAGCTTCTCCTTGATGCTGACATGCTTTACGTCCAGCTGCAACTCGAGGCTGACCGAACCACCAAACTCGAGGACTCGTTAGAGAAAAAGGCCTCCGTGAGTTTCTGGCGGTCTATTAGTCGGTTCCATTTCTGACTTGGGATAACAGGAATTTCAACGGGAACGACTCACTCGTCAGAACCTCGAAACCTCGCTTGAGGTGGCTCAGGCCAAACAGGCGGCAACGGAGAAGTCCCTGAAGCAAATCCAGCTCGAGGTCGACAACTACTCCCTTCACAACAGCGGAACCTCGAGCCAGTTGGCGGCGCTTGCCAAAGAACGAGATGCGCTTCGAGCTCGTTTACGCGAGCTCGAGGCCTCCCAACGCCAGTCGATCGCGAAGTTGGAGTCGGAACTAGAGGGCCTAAGAGCCACCAACCAACAACTGCAGTCCCAACACACGGAAGATCACTTCGGTGCTCCGGGTACCCCTGGTCGATCACGCCATTTGGCTGCGAGCCTCCGTACACCAGGACGAGCACCCCTCCGCACTGGCGGACGTCCACGAGCTTCTTCCGTCGACGGTGACTTACGGTTCCTTCGGATGGAGGCCGAGCTCGAAGAACTACGAAAGGCAAAACAAGAAGCAGAGTCCTCCGCCGAGTCAGCTCAACAGAAACTCACCAAAGCGAAAACCGACCTTCTCGCGATGGAGAATGCCAAAATGGCCGCAGAAAGTGTCGCCGCCAGGGAGATCGCGCAGTTGCAAGATGAGCTCGAAGACCGCCAGTTCGACCTGGAAAACCTTCACCAGCAGCTGAACGATCTTCAAGGAGGTGGACAAACGGGCGGCGAAGAGACGGAGCGCTTAAAGAAGGAGAATTCGACGCTCTTGGACACGATTCGCAAGCTCGAGCTCAATGCTGCCCTTGCCCCAGCTGTCACTCCCGTACCAACCGGCGACTCGACACCTGACCTTTCCCGTTCAACTACGGATCGCAACGTGCGCGTCTTGCAGCGCCAACTCGACCAAGCTTTAAGAGATAGGCAGGCTTTGGAGACCGAGTTGCAGGAGATGGACGAACTCCTCGCGTCTCGAGAAGACGAGATCACGCGCCTTCAGGGTCTTCAGTCTGACAACCCAGCGACTTCGCACCTAGAGCAAGAACTGGAGAGCGTGCGTGAGGAGCTCGAAGCAGCCCGAGAAGAATCGAGAGAGGCTCTTCAGGAGTTGAGCGTCTTGAAGGCCAAGGATTCAGTAAGTGTTCTGACCTATGAACATCGTGACGCGAAGGCTCATCACAGTATGGAATCTCTCAATCAGGGATTCTTCGATGTTCAAACCAAACTTGAAGCCACGGAAGCGGAAGTCAAGGAGCTCCAAAACCTCTTGTCAACCGCTCAACTGGACATCGAAGGATTGGAGGACACGCGGCAGAGACTGGAAGCTGAACTGGCGAGGGCGAAGGAAGACCTTGCCTCAAGACACTTTGCCTCTTCGCGCTTGACACGGACCCCGGGGAAGTCCTCCCTTCACTTGCGCAGTCCGTCGGAGGACCACTCTTTCACTTTAGATGACCTCACGATGAGCCGACCAGGCCGCGATCGCATTAGTCGCGCGTCGACCGTTGGAGGCCGGTCCCCCCGCCCGAGCTACAGCCCCGCCTTCGATCAATCTCAAATCTCCCTTATCCTTGGTGCAGTCGACCGTCTACGAACCGAACGTGACAGCCTGCGCCATCGTCTGGAGTTCGTCGAGATGGAGATCAAGTTCGGCGCCACCCCAGGCGAAATCAAGAAGGATGAGGAGATCGAACGGCTAGCCAAGGACGTCGAGAGGCTGCACAACGAGCTCAGATCAGCGGAGGAGCGACTCGAGGCAGCCACTGCCGAGGGTAACGTCATGGACTTAGACCGCTCCATGAACGGCGAAGACCGAGCCAAGAGCGAAGATAAGCTCGTTGCTGAGCTCAGGGAGCGCATCGAGGAGCTGTCGAGGGAGATGGAGAGGCGAGGAACAGCGATGGACGACGCCGAAGTTGTCTCGGAGGAATTGGAGCAGAGGGTCATGGACCTCGAGGCTTCATTGCAGCACGCTGAAGCCGAAAAGGATGAACTCCGGAGCCAGATTACCGATCTACAAGATCAGGTGTCGCACCTTCGACGAGATCTCGAAGACGCCGAAGAACGTCTTTCCATCGCTCGCACCTCCGCCGACAAAGAAGAGGAGGCCCTTCCCGAACCATCTTCTCATCATGACATCGCAGAACTCGAACAACGAGTTCATCGTCGAAACCAGCAGATCGGTATGCATCAGCACGAAATGAAGCGCATGGAAATGAACGCGAAGATGTATGAAGAGTCCATCGAAGAGCTTGAGCTCGAGCTCAGCAGCTGCCGAGCGGAAAAGAATTCCCTAATCGAAGATAGCGAAACAGCTCGTGCCGAGCGGGACGAAGCGAACCGAAAGCGCGAGGAAGCGGAGGACATGAAGGATGAGCTGGAGGAACAACTCGCGGCTTCTCAGTCGAAGGTCCAGGATCTGGAGGATCGCGTCGTCGACCTCACCAACTCTCAAGAGGCCACAGTCGCAACACTTGTCGGCTTGATGTTCCAGTCTGTTGGGCGCGCAAGGATGCTGAACGATGCCCTCGAAACGGCCCGTCTCGAGCAAGGGGCTTTGGCCGCTCCCTCCTGCGATCACACGGAGATGGAAGACGAGTTGCGCGAACTTGCTTCAGCGAAGGGAGAGCTCTCCGAACAGGTTGAAAGCCTCCGGACGGACCTTTCCACGGCCAAGGAGACTCTCCAACAGGCACAAAATGCGAAGATGCAGTTGGAGGAGGACCTCGTACACGCCGAACAAACGATCGAGTCACTCAAAGATGACGTCCAAAACGCAGCGAGCCACACCGAGGACTATTCAGACCTTATGAACGACAACGAGAGGCTTAGGAAGACAGTTGCCGATCTGCATTCCTCCATTGACGGCCATGTCTGCCCAACTGCTGAGCTGGAGGATCTTAGAGCTCAGATGGAAGAGGTTGTTCAGCAACGAACATCAGAGCGAGCAGAAGCTGAAGAAGAGATCCAATCTCTCCGGGATAACGTTGAGACCTTGAAAGCGGCTATGACAGAGGCGAAGATCAAAGTTACCCGGCTTGAGGAAGTGAACGATGAGCTATCCGCAGAGAACGCCGAAGTCGTCTCGCAGCTCCAACACGCAGAAGACGCTCTTTCCGAAGCCCGCTCAGCCAACGCTCGTTTGGAGGAAGTCGGCGAGGAACGCTCTCAAGAAATCGACACGCTTCGCATGGAGGTGCATGATTGCGAATCTCAGATCACTCTGCTCAAGGCCGAACTCGCCGAGGCCGACAGTCTGCGAGAAGAAACTGAAGAAGCATTCGGGCGGGAACGACAAGAGCTGGAACGCGACATGCAAAACCTCTACGACGCCGAAGTCCGAAGAGCAAGCGAGCTCCACGACGAACGAGAAGCCCACGCTGTCGTCGTGAAGTCGATGGAGACGATGGCCGAGACCCTCCGCCAACAGAACGATAGTCTGAGCCAGAAGTTGAACGCTCTTGAACTCAAGTTGGAGGAACAGACGGTGGAAAAGTGAGTTCCCTAAAGTCTGAAGTCTGGTAATAAGGATTCTAACTGTACTCTTCCTGCTAAAAGTGATCACGAGGTCTCGATGCTTCGTCGGCAGCTGGACGAGACCAAGGCTCGGCACGAAGCAACGGCCCGTCAGCTTAGTGATACGATCAGCAAACTTGAAAAGGAATTGGCTCTTCTTCGCCAGAGACCCCAAGACGGCGGTAGTAACAGCGGTTTGGTGGCAGAACTTAGGGAAACGATTGAAATGATGGAGAAGGATTTGGAACGTCGGGCGCAATCTCTAGAGGAAGCCGATGATAAGTTGCTTGAGTACGTCCTATCATTCAAGAGCTGAAACTCGATGCTAATCGGTGTTCTAACGTATTGCAGAGTTATGAAGGATCGTAAGAAACTGCAGGGCAAAGTGGATATCTTAACCAGAGCCCGAGACCACTACAAGACACTCGCAGCCTCCGCTGGCGCCCTCCCCTCTTCAACCAGCCCTCCCCCGACCAGCAAAACCCCTGATGCGGAAGGTAGCTCTGCTCCGTCGACAGCTATGGATCCCAAGCCCCGTCCCATATCGACCACTGCGACCTCAACTCGTCCCACCGCATCACCAGCTCTTCGATCAGCCGAAAACGTCCCACCCACGGCATCCGTTGACCTTTCCGGTATGAAAGAACAATCCGTTCCCGCATTATTGCCTCGCCAAGCGTTGGGTTCCGCAACCAATCTCGCGGACCAGAAGCCTCCCGCAGCGGAGCCATCTAAGAAGCCGCGTCTTCTAGGGGGCCGCCGCCTTCCCCCTATCACGGCGCCCCTCCTGCGGGCTAACGGAAGCCGGCCAACACTGCGAAGCCTGCCTTCACATTCTAAGCTTTCGAGCTCGAGCTCGACTGCGTCCGCATCCTCACCCGCACCCACACCCGTCGTCCCGGAACTCGCACCCGCTCCCTCTACCCCCAGGGCTCTCACCGCATCCGCTTCACCATCCGGATCCAATTCCAGAAAACGAGCCAGAGATGAGGATGACATGCCTTCTAATCCTCTTCCTCCGGCCGCCGTCATTGCTGAGCAGTCGACCCCGCATTCCGTTCGCATCAGGAGGAGGCTGGAGCGACCAGGAGGCTTTACCCCTACCCGCGGAGGTGGTGTCAAGGACTTGGTGGCCCGTATCGAGTCTAATTCACCGGAGAGGCCGAGACCCGTTGAGCGATCCCCGGAACGACCACTGCAGCCGCTTCCCAAGTTGACATTCGAAAGCAACCCATTTAGTTCGCGAGAAAACGAGCCTCGTCCAGCCCCCTT
>WSTX01000026.1:0-33357 GCA_019633405.1 Tulasnella sp. 408 | reverse complement strand
CCTACTGTGACCGTCATGTCCGAACATCACCTTACCCCGCCGTCGCTTCGTACCCGCGGAACCGTGGTGGACTATGGTTCTGAAAAACCATCTTACCGTCGGCAAGAAGGCACAACAAGGTCGGCTGGCACTAGATATTACGCGTCTTACTCCCCACATAGAGAGGGTAGTAGTAGCACCGCCGCGGAGAAATGGACAGGGCCATAGTTGGGCGGCGGTTGTGGAATCCCTTTTTCTCGGATAGATATTTGCTCGCGCTTTCTCATAAATTCTTTTATGTCCTCGAAGTCCGTATCGTTGGCCGGTGTAGACCCGAACAATGGATCTTTATGCATTTGTGTGAAGTAGACGTGGATGAATCGAGGGAGCTCCCCGACATGCGGGTGTGATATCGTCTAACGCGGCTACTCATCGTTCTAACATAGTAGACTTACGTTGTATTATCGATATATGCCACTTCCTCAACGGCGCCTGTTGCTAGGAAATCCGCATTTCCCATTGGTCGTTTGCTGGGTGGAGCGAGGTGGGTTCCACTTTCTCTCTGTCTGATTGGTTAGTCTAGCACTTTTGTTTAGGGTCCGCCCCACCTTCGATCCCGGCCTCATTTTCGGCCCCGAGAGACCTCTGTTATCTCCATGAGCATATGTTTTATCGAACGGTCTGCATGATCTTTGTGCTTCTCATAGCCGGTCTCTCTGCGAATGGATTCACGTCGGTCTTGCAGATCTATACCTCGCTCTGTCCCACCAACCCATACCGAAACCAGATGTAATTTCTTTTCGTTATCAATACTCTCATTCTCCTCACTCACGTTCTTTGCGCGTTTAATGTCTCTGCGTGCGCGCTATTCAGGCTTTTGGTCTCTCGAACTTGAACAGAACATTCCTGCTGGCAATGCCGGGCGACTTCGGATCCCGGTACTGCACGTGTTGGCAGGCAAAATTGTCCTCCTGGAAATGTGAAAAATTTGAATAAGGCGCCCAGCGTTTCCGCCTTGACCTCGTGGAACGCCTTCTATTAGGTATGGCCCTGGCTGTCCGGGTCCGAGTCCTCTTGCCCGGTGACCTGCGGAGAGGGAATTCTTTAGAGCTGCGCACATTGATGACGTCCGAGGTTCCATCTTTATCCAGACCCCACTAGCTTCGCAGCGCCGTTCGAATATTCGCTCGCTCCGTCATTGCTCGCCCCCTGCCCTGAATCTACTTCCCACTTACGCCGTATCGTTCATAAACCAATCGCCGCCCCTTTCCCTATTTCCTAAGTCGCCTTTAATCTCTCGACTCGAATGTCCTCAATCTGCGGGGGAGCGGCGCTGATCAGTAAATTTGCGTGCCCCGTTTGTCACATCTTTCACGCGCCTCCTTTTTCTATACATACGGTGCTTCATAAGCCACATATGCAACTCTTCCAATGATCCACCCATTATCCCGGTAATAACTGTGCCTCTCGCTAGGCTCGTGTTGCCGCATGTCCCGAGTCTCCCGTTGCGGCTACTTGCCTCCTTTGCCCAGAATAGTCACCCCAGAGCTTTCATGAGAAAGCTAGCGCTCTTTTCCGTCAATTTATTAGGCACCGATGATTCAGGGGAACCAACTTCGTGATTTATTGGCTTCAACTTCGGAAGCGGTTCGCGATCAACTCTAGCCGTTGAGGGTGGTGCCAGCCACCGGCAGCGGTATGTGCATCAAGATTCACAACCTCCCGGACCATGGGGTTGACATTGAAGAGAGCGGTAATACGTCTTGAACAACGGTCGTTGTCTTCTTGACTAAGTACAGCCCTCGTTACAGGCTTGAACGCTTCTGGATATCATGGTCCGGTGCTGAACCAATACCGAACCATATGCACAGAAGATGTAAATAATTATGAAATTTGACCTCGACCACAATCTCGATCAATTGGGAGTCCTGGTCGGAGCGAAGTCCGACCGCTCTTGTAAATAGGCACTCGGGGGTACCATCGTCCAGAAGGATCCAGGCCCGGAACGCGCCGAGAGCTTCTATTATAATGCCTAATCGACCTGATTTTTGATGAGATAACTACTGTGTTTGTGTTTGGGACGTTTAGATATATCCCCGGATGTTTGGGGTCATTCCCCGCACTCGCCCAGGTCCTAGACCGGGATTGTTCAATTCCGCTTGCGTCCTCGCCTTCTATCACTCTGGACAGCTTGATTAAATCGATAGCACACCTGATAGACGCCGTGGACTTGGAGTGTTCATCTGCTGATCCACCAGGGCTGATGCTTCGATGGCTGTGGAGTATGGAGCAAAACGCGGGTATCCATCTCCAGGCCGACGTTTTCGCCAGTACCCACTTTGCATATAACCACCTTTCTTCTCCCCTCATAATATTCTGGTGTCCAGCTCCAGAATCTCAAGAAGCGTCGCAATGGATCCTCTCGCCGGTAGTTTCAACCTTGATTCCAAGAGCGCTTCCGACACTCGCGACCGCCCTGACCCCCCCGGGCTCGGTCTCGATAATAGTAGGTTTTATAAATGTTACGACGCACTGGCGGAGGAAATCGATGAAAATATGGTGAAGGGATCGAAGGAGCATCTCGATGGGTTGCTCATCTTTGTGAGTAGGCTGGGCTGCTGCCGCGTATTTGGCGTGTCGCAGTGCTCGCTCTCACACTAAACCACAGGCCGGTCTCTTCGCGGGCGTCAATTCAGCTTTCTTGGCCCTTACCTTACCTCTTCTGAGGGCCGATCCGATCGACGACACTAATGCTCTATTGCTCCAGAATAATGCCCTTCTTCTGCATTTAGCATTAGGAAGGAACGACACTCCCCCAACGAGCATCGTTCTTCCCTCTTCCACATTCACAGCTTCCTACAATATCCTTGCAATCAACACTCTATTCTCGATCAGCTTAGCTTTTGCCCTGGTATCTTCGTTCCTCGCGGTATTCGGGCGACAGTGGCTAGTGTACTACCGCAAACGTAGCGGCGGTGGCCCGGATCGAGAACGCTGGGAGCAGCTAAAACGATACCTTGGAGCAAAGCGATGGTATCTTCAGTTCATTCTCGATGACATCTTACCCTCTCTGCTTCAACTGGGTCTTGTCATCTTTTCCATTTCGCTACTTATCTACCTCGAGACACTTCATCCGACGGTTTCCAAAATTGTGGGCATTCCTTTGTACATCGCCCTCATATTTGCGTCTCTAGGCGCAATATGTCCTATATGGGACAAATCATGTCCCTTCCAAAATCCCTTCTCTCGCTTCGTGCTAGGGTTTATCTCTAGCATGCGGCGTGCCTTGGTTTATCGCCAGACTAAGGCGGTGGAAGAAGAGCGGGCGAAAGAAGAGTGGGTGAAAGACGAGTGGGCCAGGCTTCATGCCATTGCGATAGGGCGGAGTATCTCTACATCAGAGGATGACCTCACGCTTCTCCTGGCCGCGAAGAGCATTTTTACAATTGAGAGCGGAGAGCCCCTAAACCAATTGTGGAGCGATGAATTATTTCGAACACGCATTTTGGAACTCTGCGGGAGGTCCCGCGAACGCTTCCTGCTGCTGAAATCTGATGACGAGACCAATAGGGAGTCGGCGAGTGCGACCGCGCGAGTGTTTCGCGCAGTGCTGGCTCATATGATGCTCTCGCCAGACTGGGAGGTAGGGTCTGGCTCCTATAAATTGTTGAAGCTTGTTCAAAGCGACGGCAACGCAGATCGCCTCTGGTTAATTCCGCGACAGGAGATCCGGTCCACACCGGCTGCTCTGGTCCACGGATCACTTGCATTCTCCCTCCTCCGATCCCACGTTCTTGAGAAAGAGATCATTGGTTTGTGCTCTGTTCTTTCCAGTTACTCGAACAGCTTGGCCAGTGCTGGTTGGAACTCTTTGGCTCTGATGGTTTTTGCCATCAATCTACTTGTTCCTGACGGAGAAAGTCCTATAAGTCCAGATAACTATGTTGAACTCCCTCTTCTGAGAAAAGCATACTCTGGGTGAGTATTTTGTGGTCACATCTCACAGAAAAGCTATTGACCTCAGTCATTGTAGAGCCTTTACCGTCAAGGATATTGTGAACGCTGTATCCGCTCTCTCCGAGCATCGATATGCTAAGCGACTAGACTGTGACGCAGTACTCGTCAACATTATGCACAGTGTAGCTAAGCTGGTATTTGACCCAAATCCCCCGGTCCAACTCCCCATTGACCAGAAGGTCATTCTACTGTTATTATTGGAGAGAAGGGCTGCGCCTAGCCTGCGAAAAGTACGTAGTAAGGTCCGCCGGCAGATGTTTACCACGTTGCGGAAGTCTTTCGCTGCACAGGCCGAGGCGAGGAAGTACGTAACGCGTCCGAAGCTCTCTAATAGGCCGGCAGCTAACTCATGTTTAGCCCTTCCCGGGAATCTTTCCGCTTACTTGGGATGTATTTTAGAGAGCTTAGAATCAATCGACCAACAGATGGATCTTTCAACATCGATGGTCAAGAGACGCTACACCTGTTCGAAGCAGAAGTCTTAATAGACTTACGGCGATACGGCTTCTTCGGAAATTACCCGACTCCTTCCTTTCAAAAGGCCTTCCATGACATGTTTGCGAGCTATGCGGAGTTCAAGGCTGACGTCTACGGGTTCGCCCCACCCAACTGGCACGACAACGAGTGCCGTTGGCCGACTGGAGCGCAGGCACTTCCCGATGAATATGAGCAACCGATAGTGCCTGTGCCAGGTTTCGGCAGAGTCACCAACTCTAAAGCACGCAGCGAACCTGAAACGCGCTCCGACCTTATCACGATGCCTATCCCAGGTGTGGCAACGGTACACTTCCTTCCCAATGGACACCAGCCACCGACAATAGCCATGCAAGGCTTCAGCATGCCTACCGTCTTACCAGTGCTTAACCCAGACGCCGGCGCTGGGCCAAATGGTGCGTACGCCCCTCGCCATAGATATTAGTTACAAGCCATAGTCAGGTTAGTCTTCAGCATGCCTCCCACCAAGAAGTGACCAAGCTCACAGGACACCCGTCAGAAACCCAAGTCAACGCCCCCCCCCCCCCAACGGAAAATCGTCACCCGATAAAATGTAACCCCGGTACTGTCGTCAGGAATGTTAGCCGACGCGTCGTCGCTGAGGACCACGGTCGGTGTAGCGGGCAGGCATTGAACGAATACTCGTTGGAGACGCTCCACTGATCATCCGTTATATCTTTACTATAAGTTCACAAATGTAATAGGATAAGTGTGTAATGTTGAGCTCATGTATAACTTGTCGACACCTAGAGGCCATGGTGACCGGTTTATGTGCGATCCCTGTCCAGTCATATACATATGGAGTACAGACACAGGTAGGTGTCGGACGAGTGAGAGATTATTGAGGAGATACACCATTGCTTGGGTTGAATACCCGGACTGATATTCAAAATTTCCTCCTTTTATGAAGTACATATCTCGTCACGAAGTCTGCGAGCTGGAGGGCGGAGAAGCCTCATGGGCTCCAAGCCGCTGCATCAGTTGCAGCTATTACGGCCTTCATCTATACACACACAGCGGGAAGTGGGCGTACCGCTGTCGGAGAAATTAAAGGAGCTAGCATCACTAAAGTGAGTGGATTGCGCGAGCGCGGTAGCTGGTTTTTCTGCGAGATTTACTTCGCACCGTGCAGACCACCCTTTATGTAATTCCGTGTCGTTGGTGGGTGTTCGATCGAGCAACGGATCCGCCGGTGGCACGGCTATTCGTCGCTCCCACAAACTACCACCGTAGTATGAATTTTGCAATCTCCTAGCTCAATGCACGGCCGTTTCATGTGAGCATGGTGAGGGGCGACTATGAATCCTAGGGTTCAGACTCATCCAGGTCCGAAACACGGCACCGAAAACTTCTACTATAATACTGAATGTGCCCGATTTCTGTTGAGATAATTACTTTGTCTAGGAAGCTTAGATATTTCCTGGATGTGTGGTGTCATTCCCGCACAACCGCCTCGTGTTCAGACCCCGGAGATTGCTCACCTCCACTTGAGGCCTCCTCGCCTTTCTATGACTCTGGATAGGTTGAATGAACCGATACCACATCTGATAGGCGCCGTGGACTTGGGATCATTTGCTGACTCACAAGGGCGATGCTCTGATGGCTGCGGGTGTGCAAGTGAGTGGAGCAAGATTAACGCGGGTATTCATGTCCAGGCCCGATTTTTTCCCAGTATTCATTTTGCATATAACCTGGTTTCTTCTTCCCTCATAAGGCTCTAGTTATCAACCTTCCAGACTCTTAGGAATCGTCGCAATGAATACTCTCGCCCGCAGTTTAGACCACGCTTCCAACACTACATCCAACACTGGTGACAGCTCTGATCCCTCCGGGATCGTTCTCGACAACAGCACGTTTTATCAGCGTTACGACGCACTGGCGGATGAGATCGATGAGAGTATGGTGAAGGGATTGAAGGAGCATCTCGATGGGTTGCTCATCTTTGTGAGTAGGCTGGGCAGTTGCCTTGTATGTGGCGTGTTGCCCTCACACTAAAACCACAGGCCGGTCTCTTTGCGGGCGTCAATTCAGCTTTCCTCGCCCTTACCCTACCTCTTCTGAGCGCCGATCCAGTCGACGACACTAATGCTCTATTGCTTCAGAATAATGCCCTTCTTCTTCATTTGGCATTAGGAAGGAACGACACTCCTCCAATGAGCATCATTCTTCCCTCTTCCACATTCGCAGCTTCCTACAATATCCTTGCAATCAACACTCTATTCTCGATCAGCTTGGCCTTCGCCCTTATCTCTTCGTTCCTCGCGGTATTCGGGCGACAGTGGCTGGTGTACTACCGCAAACGCGACGGTGGCGGCCCGGATCGAGAACGCTGGGAGCAGCTAAAACGATACCTTGGAGCAGAGCGATGGCATCTTCAGTTCATTCTTGATGACATCTTACCCTCTCTGCTACAAGTAGGTCTTGTCATCTTCTCCATTTCGCTAATCATCTACCTCAACACACTTCATCCGACGGTTTCCAAAATCGTAGGCATTCCTGTGTATATCGGGCTCACACTGGCGTTTTTAAGCGCAATATGTCCTGTATGGGACAAATCATGTCCCTATCAAAGTCCCTTCTCTCGCTTCATGCTATGGTGCATCTCTGCTGTCCGGCATGCCATGGCATATTACCAGACTAATGGGGGTGAAGAAGCGCCGGCTTGGCTTCACGCCACTACAATAAAGCGGAGTATCTCTACCTCGGAGGATGACCTCACGCTTATCCTCGCCGCGAGGAGTATATTTACAATTGAGAGCGGAAGCCTACTGGAGCAATTGTGGAACGATGGGTCATTTCGAACGCGCATTTTGGAACTTTGCCGGAGGTCCCGCGATCGCTTCCTGCTGCTGAAACCCGGTGATCAGACGAATAGGGACTCTGCGAGTGCGGCTGCGCGATTGTTTCGCGCAGTGCTGGCTCATATGATGCTTTCACTCGACTGTGAGGTACCATGCGACTCCTATGACATTTTGAAGCTTGTTCAAAGCGACGGCAATGCAGTTTCCCTCTGGTTGATTCCGGAAGCGGATATCCAGTCCACACCGGCCGCTCTGGTGCACGCATCACTTGCATTCTCCCTTCTTCGATCCCACGCTCTTGGGTATCATATCAATAGTCTGTGCTCTTTTCTTGCCAGTTACTCGAACAGCCTAGCAGGCGCTAGTTGGAACTCTTTAGCTCTGATGGTTCTTGCCATCAATCTACTGGTTCCCGACGGACAAAGTCCTAAAAGTCCAGAGAACTATGTTCAGCTCTCTCGCCTAAAACAAGTATACTCTGGGTGAGCCATTCTGTGGGAGCCTCTCTCAGAAAAGCATTGACCGCGGTCATTGTAGGGACTTCTGCAGTGCATCCATGACCGTCAAGGATATTGAGAAGGCTGTATCCGCTCTCTCGGAGCATCAATACGCCGAGCGACTAGACTGCGACGTAGTACTCGTTAACATCATGCGCAGTGTAGCAGAGCTGGTATTTGACCGAGATCACCCACTGCATCTTGCGATTGACGAGAAAGTCACTCTACTGTTGTTGATGGAGAGGAGGGCTGCGCCTAGCTTGCGAACAGTACGTAGCAAGGTCCGCCGGCAGATGTTTGCTATTGCGCGGAACTCTTTCGCCACACAGGCCGAGACACGGAAGTACGTAACGCGGCCTAAGCTCTATAAAGACCAGCAACTGACACATATTTTAGCTCTTCCACGGAATCCTTCCATTTGATCGAGAGGGTTTTCCGAGAGCTTAGGATTAATCGCCCAAACGACGGCTCATCCAGGATCGATGATCAAGAGACTCTAGAAGTGTTTGAAAAAGAAGTATTAAAAGAACTGTCGCAATACGGTTTCAAAACCAACTCAGATGATCACGAGGCATCATACACACAAAGCTTTGGGACTTACCCGGCTATTTTCTTTCAAGAAGCCTTCGGTGACATGTTTGCGAGCTATGCAAAATTCAAGGCCGACGTCTATGGGACCCCCCTATCCAGCTGGACCGAAAACGTTAGCACTTGGCTGACAGTAGCGCGCGAACTTTTCAACATTGTTCAGCCACCGATAGTGCCCAGGCCGGGCTTCGGCGCGGTTTCTTGCAGCGTGCCTGTACTCATGTCTAACCCGCTCTCAGGCGCGGGTTCTGCCCCTGGATTCATGTCTATCCTGCCCTTGGGCGCTTCGGCCATGGTACAAGTCCTTCTCAATTGACCAGATATCATTTTTAGGAATGTTAGCTGATGCGTCGTCGATGGCGGAGGCCAGTGCAGCGGGCGAGCCTTGAATTCGCTTATGGACGTCCACCGAATCAGCCACCGTATATACGTATCTGTTCGCGAATTCATATATGGAATGTTGTGCTGAAGTATAACTTGTTGACACTTCGGTGACCACCGTAACCTGTCCATATATACGTGGCCCCTGTCCAACCATTTGTACTTCCGACACACGTAGACTGACGAGTGAGAGACGAATTGCTGAGAAACATCACTACTGGGGTTGAATACTGGCCTCGCACAGCGGTTCTTCCAAGAGTGGCTTATTCGCATCTAGGGTGAATTTTTTTTTACCGTTGGTGGGCCTCGAACTGATATCCAGAAGTTCCTTCTTATCTGGGGTACATATCTGGCCACGAAGCCTGTGGGCTGGAGGCTGGGGCTGCCACAAGGCGTACCCAACTGTGCACCAGCTACATGTATTACAGGTCTTCATCTCCAGAAAGGGAAGGAGGTGGTCGTCCTGCTGCCAAAGGAATGAAAGGAGCTAGCGTTACTAGTCTATAGCGCCTGGATTGGTTAGCTGGCAGCTCTGCAAGGTTTTCTCGAGTGCTTTGGCTATCTTTCGAGTTGGCGGGTGTTCGGCCGAACAACGGATCTAAGTGTTATGCTGCACTGCCCTACGGCTGTCAGCTTATCCCCCTGTCACGGGTTGCCCACGCCGCTGGCAACCGTCATTAAGTTGAGTTTGGTGCAAGGGGGTCCATATGGTGTCGAGGCGGTGTCTTTGCCTTCCATATCGAGGTCGCGTGATGTGATTGGTTGATGAGGGGATGGTCAGGCACGCCTCCGTTATCATTTTGGACCAACGTTCTCGCGTGACCTCACGTTCTCTGCCGTGTTCCTTCCATCTCGAAACGGTATCCCCATCGCCTTTTACGATGCCAAGCGACAATGCAGCAGCTAAAGGAGTCCCTACCGCCGGCACCGTATACGTGTCATGACTACTTATCCAGTGCCTTGACATCCATGTGGACCTCCCGAGGCTGTGCCGTGCGAGAACGAACACGGTCGTGATCGCAATTCCCAATTGGTCAGGCGAAAAGTCCTCGAGTTAGCAACAACAGATAATCGAAGCACCCACTTCGACCAGGAACAAGTGAAGCACGCATACCTCGACATCTCATCCCTAAATTCACGCATGACTGTCTTCGGTTTCATTTATAAAGGAGGTCACTCGCTCGGAGGGAGGTCAACTACTCAGGTTCCCTCGTAGTCACACACCTTCCTCCACCCAATTCAAGCCCTCGTTCAGCTCAACGAACGATGTCTAGCTCTAGCGATCATACGAAGCAGCTCACCTTTGGTGGTAGAGTCTCGCTCTTGGTACGTAGGACGAACGCGCTCGTGCGTGGAACGACTTCGGCTGACTGCGTCGTTCTCTTCTGATTTCACAGATTATTGTGGAGGTTCGCATTTATCACGTACTCACCGAAGAGAATGATGTGCTAACGACGATGCTTATGCCACTAGGCTGCTCTCCTTTCGCAACTTGCGGTTGGGGTTCTGCTGCTCTACGTCCTCGTACGTCCCCGCCCTCGGCGCGACCTCGCTCAACCACACCCTAGTCTAACTTACCTCTAACTTACCTAGTTCAACGCGGTCCGCAACCACCTCCGTCCACCTACCTTGCGCGGCCGCCAGCCATGGCGCTTCATCCGAACTGCGACCGACTATTATTTCTTTAATTTATTATTCATGGACCTCCTCCAGGCCCTCGGGTCCGTCCTCCACATCAAATGGATTGGTCAGGGACACGTTGATCCAGGAGCTTACTGCCGGGCACAAGGTTTCTTCAAGCAATTCGGCGACGTGGGCGTCGCGTTGACCACCCTGGTCATCGCCGCGCATACGTTTGCCGTTTTGTTCTTGAGATGGAAGGTCCCGGATACCAAGTGGCTCCCCCTGGGGATCATCGGCTTGATCTGGCTGTTCTTGATCCTCTGCACGGCCATTCCTTCGGCGACTTTGGAGAACTTCTATTATCCAACCACCTATTGGGTGAGTTGCACCTTTTCTCTGTTCATTCTGTTCGACGACGTATTTATTCCAGGATCTAATGCGCTTCACCTGTTCCAGTGTTGGATAAATCCCGAATACGACAATCTCCAGTACGGGCTGGAGTACTACATTCTTTGGATCGTCGGTGAGTTATTTCCCCTAATCCTCAAGTCCATCCAATCCCACTAATTCCCCCTTCCTCTCCTCCCTTCTAGCCATCTCCGGTTTTGTTCTTTACGTTCCTCTGTTCTGGCGGCTCTATAGCACGGGCAAGAGCTACCCCGAGCACCGCCGCCAACAGGTCCACATCGCGAGGCAACTCCTCGCGTATCCCGTCGCGTACGGTATGGCCCTTTTTCTTTTTCGCTCACTAGCCTTCACAATGCTAATACACATTCTCTACCTTATAGTCATCGTCATTACCCCGATGTCCGTCGTCCGCAAATTGCAGTTCACCCCAAGCCAGTCCCACCTCGTCACCCCATCTCTCGTCGGCTTCGCGGGTGTCTTCTTCGCGCTGAGCGGTTTTATCAACGCCCTCCTCTACGTGATCACCCGCCCATCCATCCTCGGTTCCATGCTCTCCACCTTCCGATCCAGCAGCGGCGGCAACTCCACGGCGGGTGCGGCAAGGGGCAACAGCGGAGCAGCCGGCGGTCAGAGGAGAGGTGGTGCGCCCGCGATGACCATGCCCGAAGTCACCGTCATGGATGGATCCGAAGTCAACTCGGGATCGTTCCCCGACTTGGCGGACGTGGAATCTGGCGTTCGAGGTGGAGGTCGTCAAGGCGTGGAGATGCAGCAAGCCCGAAGGCGCTTTGACGATGACGACGACGGCTTGCCGACCGTGACGATCATGTCCGAGAACTACCTCGCTCCGCCGTCGTTGCCTTTGCACGCTGGACAGAGGACTGGTGCTGGTGGGCATCGCCGCGATAGCTCCTTGAGCTCGGGTGGGACGGGCAAGTACGACGAGCCGTATTCGCCGAGTCGAGAGGGTAGCGGATGGTCTCATGCGGAGAAGTGAGGAGAAGAGGTGGTCGAGATCGCCTGGCGTCGTTTACCTTTCCCCCTTTTTCATTCATTCATTTTCATGCCTGTTGTACAACTCCCTCTCCTTACACCATCGGACTGTCTCTCACCGGACATTATGCTACATCTTGCTTACAATGTGCCCTCTTCTCAACCTCTCATCCCATACATGTATCCTAGCTCTCCGCCTTTCCGCTGTCGCCTAGCACTTGATTGTACGCTTGTCGATGGCAGGGGGCTCTTGTACTCTTTCGCGTTCGTTGGATAGAATCCACATCCGGTCATTGTTTCTCGACGAAAGGGTGGTGTTCGACGAGCCTGCGGTGCGTGGTGATGCCTGTCAGCCCGTGAACAAGAGAACGCGTCATGTTATTCGATCACGCCATAGGAACACAAGACCAAGACTCTTCCTTTCACGACCGTTGGCTTCCTCCCTCAGATGTTGTACGTATGGGATCGCGTGCTTGGCTTAATGATTGCAAGATGCGCGAGCGCTGATCATCGAACGAAATGCTGCGGTCTCGGTAATTACGTAAACCCCCTCCATTTCAGACCCTGTAGCTCTCCACCCATCCCTCCATCCTCCTCCATTCGCTGACTCCCCTTCCTCACCCCTTCGCTAAGCTGTCACATTATCGACCGTGTTTGCGTTTATATATCCTATGGATCTGTCCGGACTTTCCATTGCAGATGCTAGTCCATCGGGATCCGATCAAGGCACTTTTGGCGATGCGTCTCCCCTCAGCCCCAAATTGGTGCGTCCCGCTCGGCCCGTCGGAAGCGAAATACTCACCGAACAATCTTCTCTGGACCGCAGACGGATAAACTCAATAAGCTCGCAAAATGGCGGATTGACCCTTCCCTGATCGAATTCCCGGAGGACGCTTCCGAGTTCGAAGGAGGGCACGCCATGGTTTCACGGGCGCTATTGTTTCCAGCCTCCGCAACTAGGGCTGACTTGAATAAGCCCAAAAACGTCGAAGGCGGGCCGAGCCCTCCTGATGGATCTGTTGAGAAGAAGGTCCGTACCGCACGCTATACCCTCCTTTCCAAAAATGGGTCGCTGAGGGGCTAGTCGATCCCTACTTAACAGGTCATAGCAGTGAAGAAGATGAAGACCGAGAACGGCAATAGTTCGGAAAGAGTATTGGAGGTGAGCACCAGTCGCTAAATCATGTTGACATTCCGGACGGGGCTAAGTGCTTTTTAGTTGGCACTCCGAGAAGCGGAATTTCTCGTCGGGTTGTCTTTTCCTCATATCATCACGCTCGATGGATTTGTAGAAGACTTACCGAACAATAGAATTTGGTTGATTTTTTCTTGGGAGGAATATGGAAATTTGAAGGGCTTTGTGGCGTTGCAGGATTGGGAAATTCCTGAGCGGATATCCCTGGTAAGATCAGATTGACCGCTGGTAGGCTCCTCTGAGACGCTATATTACAGATTAAAGATGTAGCAGCGGGTGTGGAATACCTACATTCTCGAAGTCCGCCGATATACCACGGCGATCTCAAGTCGGTAGGTTCGGGTGTTTTGGCCCTCATACCAGCGGCATACTGAGTCCTCGGTCACCTAGATCAACGTATTAGTAACCTCAGAGTGCCGGGCAGTCATTACGGACTTCGGCTCCGCTCGCCGTCTAGCCATAAAGGATGTGGACCCACCGATGAAGCGATCCGAGAAAAAGGAGACTAAGCCAGCCCCCGACTTTCGCGCAACATTTTGCGCCGCGAATAATACCATGACCTTTACGGGAAATGAGTATACTCTCCGCTGGGCCGCACCCGAACTGCTCATGGATGAAGAACCTGGCCTGTCAAGCGATATCTGGGCACTGGGATGGATATTTTATGAGGTATGCCTAAACCCGATAATATTCTCGTGTGGAACACATCTTTACCTCGCTGATAGGTTATGACCAACTCCGTTCCGTTCGAAAACGTCCGAAAGGACTCCGTGATCATCAAAAACGTCATCGGCGGGAAACTCCCGATTGTCAAGGACCACGTCCGCATCTCCCTGATCCTGAGACTTTCTACGTTGATGGTCAAGTGCTGGAATATTAATCATACAGAGAGGCCGACAGCTGACGACTGTAGAAAATGGCTGAATCGGATGGTGAATGGTGTCGGTATGGGGTTGTAAAGTTTAAACACGTAACTGACGCGCAGTCCTATAGCCAATGGTTATTCCCGTCCCCCGCCTGGGTTCAGATACAAAAACTTCCAGACCTAGTAGGTCTGCTGAGCTTCTCCTGAAAATTGGACACATGTACTGGGATCAGGATGACTGCATCAATGCGTCAGCACTTTACACCGAGGCCCTGAACCTCTACACAGAGTCCTCCAACAAAAAAGGAATGGCCTCGGCTTTGGACGGCCTCGGTTGGGTGCACTGGACGCAATGCGAGTACAGCAAGGCCGCAAATCTCTTCAGTGAGGTCCTGCAAATTTATACCGAGACAGGCGACACAAACCGAAGAGCCGACGCTCTGTGGAATCTCGCCAAAGTACATAAGGATCAAGCAGAGTACGACAAAGCCCTAGAGCTTTACTCTGAGGTCATACAGATCTCTCTCGCCACCGGAAACAAACAACACAGAGCCAACGCTCTTACGGGTCTTGCTGGGGTGTATCGCGCTCAAAACGACTTCGAACAAGCTGTTACCTCCTATTCCGAGGCCATCAAAATCTATACCGACATTGGTAGCATGCGTGGGAGAGCCAACAGTTTGTGGGGTCTTGCTGAGGTCTATCAGCTGCAAACCAAGTACAGCGAGGCCGTTTCGCTTTTCTCGGAGTCCCTGCAACTATACACCGACATCGGCTATAAATTAGGGATCGCCAACGCTTTGGCGTCCCTTGCTATCACCCATCACAACCAACATCATTACCGCGAGGCAATTTCGCTTTATGAACAAGCAGCTGGGATTTTTGAAAAAATCGGAAATACCGAGATGGTCGAGATAGCTTCAGCGGGTGCCGCTCTCTGTCGTAGCCGGCTCGAGTCAGCAGAGGCTGAATGATGTTTCGTCGCGGGATTTGAGACTGCAAAGCATGTGATAATCGTGATGTACCAAATCTAATATGACACCTAGCCCGTTCGTCTCGATGCCAGTTCCCCCGGTCTATAGTTATTGTTGTTCTCGCTTGACCGAACGTGTATACAGTATAAACGTAGCCTCTCTTTCCTCGTACACCACCTCGAGATAGACCTAGATGTTTGACCTTGTATTCACGTTAGCCATTCAAACTTTTGCGTAGCTACTATAATTGGGAGCCTACACAGACCGATATCATGCTCCTCCAGATTGGCTCGCTCGACTGCCGCCGTTGCGTGTCCCGATATTCATGCCTGGGGGAAGATAGCTGAACCGCAACGACGTGCCGCAAGTACGTTCATCCTAGTTCCATTGAGACCTCGGGATTGTGAACCCTTGAAACTGCGGGATTGGTATTTCCACCGTCGGGTTAGGAATAATCTGCGACTATGTAAGCAGCTACGTGTAGTAGGGAAGGGTCCGCGGGACCTCATGTCAACATTAGGCCCCTGTATGCCCGTTTTCCCAAATATAATTCCACGGTTGTACTAGCTAGTATTCTGCATCGTTCCCCACCTGCTATTCGGACGAGCCAGCTTCTTACCGATCCCGGCGTATCCAGCGCCACTGTATTTGCATGGTTTCGCGGAACACACTAATCATTGTTGACGATTTAAGTCGCTTCAAGAGCCATGCAGCTCTTGGCCGTTGACTTCTCCGAAGCGTGTAAGATGTGATTGATAGGTGAGGGACTGTCAGGCACGACTCCGTTACCATCTGGACCAACCCCCCTCTCGCGTAACCTCACGTTCTATCCACACCGCCTTTCGCGACGCCGAGCGACAATGCAGCAATTAGAGCAGTACCTACCGCTACCTTTCATGTATGTTCACCGACGCCAGGACATGCATGGAGACTTCCCGAGGTTATGCCGACCGACGCCGTGATCACCGTTCCTAATTGGCCAGGCGAAAAGTCCTCCGGTTAGCAACAACAGACAATCGAAGACTAGCAACAAGTAAGGCGCACACACTCGACATCTCATCCCGCAACTTCGCTCATGACTGTCTTCGGTTCCGTTTATAAAGGGCTCGCAGGGTGCTGAAGCAATCGACTTGGGTCCCCTCGTGGTCGCACCCCTTCCACTCCCTGTTCAAGTCCCCGTTCAGCTCGACGAACGATGTCTAGCTCCACCGACTATAAGGACCAGCTCGCGTCTGGTGGTAGCCTCGCGCTCTGGGTCCGTAGGACGAACGTTATCTTTTGTTGGAACGAGCTGTGGCTGACCGCGAGCTTTCCACTCATTTCCACAGATTATTGTGGAGGTTTGTAATCCATCACACCCTAATCGAAGATGAAGATATGCTAACGACGATGGTTGCGCCACTAGATTGCTCTCCTTTCTCAAATTGCGGTTGGAGTAGTTCTACTCTACGTTCTCGTATGTCCTCACCCTCGAGACGACCTCACTCAACGACAGTCGACTTTGACGTACCTTTAACTTACCTAGCTCAACGCGATTCGCAACCACCTGCGCCCACCAATCTCACGCGGAAGTCAACCATCGCACTTGACGAGAACGGCAACCAACTACTACTTCGCCAACTTGCTGTTTATAGACCTCCTCCAGGGCCTGTGCTCGGCCCTCCACATCAAATGGATTGGTCAGGGCCACGTCGATTCAGGATCTTACTGCCGGGCACAAGGATTCTTCAAGCAATTCGGCGACGTTGGCGTCGCATTGACCATTTTGGTCATTGCGGCGCATACGTTCGCCTTGTTGAAATGGGAGGTTCCGAAGACAAAATGGCTCCCCCTGAGTGTCATTGGTGTAATTTGGCTGTTCTCGATTCTTTTCACGGCTCTCCCGGCAGTGACCTCGGAGAACTACTATTATCCTACTACCTATTGGGTGAGTTAGCCTGTTTATTCCGCTCATCTGTTCGAGGAAAGAGTTGCTTTTGAGATTCTTACGCGCTGTATCTGCTTCAGTGTTCGGCGAACCCCGGGTATGATGATCAGTTCTATGGGCTGGATCGTTACATGCCCAATATCATTAGTGAGTTATTTCCTGCCCTCTTAAGTCATCCAGTTTGCTTATCCGCCTTTGTCCTCCTCCTTCCAGTCATTTCGGGGATCGTCCTGTACGTCCTCCCGCTGTGGCGGCACCACCGCTCCGACAAGAACTACCCTGAACACCTCCGCCAGCAACTTTTCGTTTATCCAGCCGCCTGTGGTACTGCCTTTTTTTTTTTCCTTTCCTGGCCTCCGCAACGCTAATGTACCTTCCCTATCCTACAGTGGTCGTCTTCACACGCATAACGCTTGCAGGCATGGTCCAATTCAACTCATTCTTATCCCATCTCCTCGTTCCATCGATATCTTTCGTCAGTTTCGCCGGCGTCGGCTTCGTGCTGATCTTGTTGATCCGTGGCCTGCTCTACGTGGTCACTCGCCCCTTCATCCTCTGCTCCAGGCTCTTCAGCTTCCGTTCCAACGGCGGAGAAAACTCGACCACAGTTGCAGGTGGAAGGGGACACAGCGGAGCAGCGACTCAGAAGCGAGGTGGCGTGATGCCGACTATGCCCAAGGTCACCGTCGTGGAAGGAGTCAACTCGTGCCCCGATTTAGCGGACTTGGAAAAGTTGGAATCCGACGTTCGAGGCGATGGCACTCATCAGGCAATAGAGATGCAGCAGGTCAAACCGACCGCGCTACGATGATGAGGACGACCGACTACTCTCGCTCCGCCGTCGTTGCCTTTGAACGGTGGACAGAGGACTATTGGTAGTGGGCATCGTCGCGATAGCTCCTTCAGCTCGTGTGGGACGGGCAAGTACGACGAGCTGTATTCGCCGAGTCGAGAGTAGCGGATGGTCTCATGGGGAGAAGTGAGGAATATGAGGAATAGAGGTGGTCGAGACCGCGTGACGTCGTTTTTTAATTTTTATTATTTATTTTCCGCTTTACATTTCTCTGCGTGTTGTACAAGTCCCTGTCCTTACACCATTGGACTCCCCTCACCAGACATTATGCTACATCTTGCTACAATGTGTTCTCTTCTCAACCTCTCGAGAGCTTAGCATGTATTCTAGCTCTCCACCTTCCCGCTGTCGCCTAGCGCTTGATTTTACGCTTCTCGGTGGCAGGGGGTTCCTGTACCCTTCGCGTTCGTTGGATAGAATCTACATCCGGTCATTGCTGCTCGACGAAAGTATAGTGTGTTCGACTAGAGTGCGGTGCGTGGTGATAGCTGTCAGACCGTGAACAGAGGACGCGTCAGACTAGGTGCATGTTGTTCCATCACGCCATAGGAACACAAGACCAATGCTCTTCCTTTCACGACCGTTGGCCTCCTCCCTCAGGTGTTTTACACATGGGATCGCCTGCTTGGCTAAATTATTGCAAGGCATGCGAGCGATGATCATTGAATAAATGCTGCGGTCGCGGTACCTGCCGAGAATGGAACAATCGTCAATCCGCGGATGCGCGAGATAGCGTCATTTCCCTGGCCAGGTGTGCAAGGAACTTCCGAACCACAGCCACGAAAGCGCCCAGAACACTGAACGGTGTCGCCGGCGTTGAGAAGGCAGGCACGCCGCTGGGAGGTTTTGCTCGAGGCCTGTGGAGTCG
The DNA here is from genome assembly GCA_019633405.1 of Tulasnella sp. 408. Classification (NCBI taxonomy): domain Eukaryota; kingdom Fungi; phylum Basidiomycota; class Agaricomycetes; order Cantharellales; family Tulasnellaceae; genus Tulasnella; species Tulasnella sp. 408. The sequence continues at coordinate 14,893 of WSTX01000026.1, read as the reverse complement.
AACTCTATTTGATCAAGACCCTTGTAGCCTCCACCCACCCCCCTATTCGCTCGCTGACTCCCCTCCCACAAGATTCTCACCCCATTGCTGAGCTGTCACTTTATCGACTGTATTTGCGTTCAAATATTCAATGGATTTGTCCGGACCCTCAATTGCAGATCCTAGTCCATTGGAATCCGATCAAGGCACCTTTGGCCATACGTCTCCGCTCAGCCCCAGATCGGTGGGTCCCGATCGGGCCATCGGAAGCAAAATACTCACCGAATGATTTTCTCTCGACCGCAGAGGGATAAACTCAATAAGCTCGCACAATGGCGGATCGACCCTTCCCTGATCGAATTCCCCGACGACGCTCCCGAGTTTCAAGGAGGGCACGCGACGGTTTCACGGGCGCTATTGACCCCCGCCTCCATGGCTAGGGATGACTTGAATAAGCCTAAAAATGTCGAAGGCGGACCGAGCCCTCCTGACGGATCCATTGAGAAGAAGGTCTGTACTGCATGCCATACCCTCCTTTCCGACAATGGGGAGCTGAGCGGCTAATCAATCTCTACCTAAGCAGGCCATAGCCGTGAAGAAACTAAAGACCGAGAACGGCAAAGGCTTGGAAAGGGTATTGGAGGTGAGCGCCAGTCACTAAATCGTGTTTACCTTCCGGAACGGGCTGAGTCCTTTTCAGTTGGCACTTAGAGAAGCGGGTTTTCTTGTTGGGCTGTCTTTTCCTCATATCATCACGCTCGATGGATTCGTCGAAGACTTACCCAACAATAGAATCTGGTTGATCTTTCCTTGGATGGAATATGGAACTTTGAAGGACTTTGTGGCATCTCAGGATTGGGAGATTCCTGAGCGGATATCCCTGGTGAGATCAGAGTGACCGCTTTGGGCACCCTCTTAAGACGACATACTACAGATTTACGATGTAGCAAGAGGAGTGGAATACCTGCATTCCCGAAGTCCGCCGATATACCACGGCGATCTCAAGTCGGTAGGCTCGGGTGTTTTGGCCTTTATACTGGCGGCATGCTAAACCCTCGGTCACCTAGATTAACGTATTGGTAACCTCAGAATGCCGCACAGTCATCACGGACCTCGGCTCCGCTCGACGCTTGGCCGAAAAGGATGTGGACCCACCAACGAAGCGAACCGAGAAAATGGAGGCTAAGCCAGCCCCCGACTTTTGCGCAACATTTTGCGCCGAGAATAGTACCATGACCTTTACGGGAGATGAACATACTCTCCGCTGGGCCTCACCCGAACTGCTCATGGACGAAGAACCTGGCCTGTCGAGCGATATCTGGGCACTGGGATGGATATTTTATGAGGTATGCCTTAACATTCTCGAAAGGAACGCATCCTTACCGCAATGATAGGTTATGACGAATTCCGTTCCGTTCGAGAATGTCAAAAAGGACTCCGTGATCATCAAAAACGTCATCGACGGAAAGCTGCCGATTGTTAAGGACCACGTCCGCATCTCTCTGATCCTGAGACTTTCTACGTTGATGGTTAAGTGCTGGAATATTAATCCTACGGAGCGGCCGACAGCTGACGACTGTAGAAAATGGTTGAGTCGGATGGTGAATGGTGTCGTTATCGAGTTGTGAAATTTAAACACGTAACTGACACGCCGTCATCTAGCCAATGGTTATTCCCTGGGCCGTCTCCCAGCAGGGTTCGGATACAACAACTTCCAGACCTAGTAGGTCTCCTGAGCTTCTCCTGAAAATAGGACACATGTACTTGGGTCAGGATGACTGCATCAATGCGTCAGTACTCTACACCGAGGCTCTGAACCTCTGGGAGGAGTCCTCCAACAAAACAGGAATGGCCTGGGCTTTGGACGGTCTCGGCTGGGTGCACTGGACGCAATGCGAGTTCAGCAAGGCCGCAAATTTCTTCAAGCAGGCCCTGCAAATTTATACCGAGACAGGCGACACAAGTCGAAGAGCCGACGCTCTTTGGAATCTCGCCAAAGTACATAAGGCTCAAGGAGAGTACGGCAAAGCCCTAGAGCTTTTCTCCGAGGTCGCCCAGATCTCTCTCGCCACCGGAAACAAAGAACACAGAGCCAACGCTCTGACGGGTCTCGCTGGGGTGTATCGCGCTCAAAACGACTTCGACCAAGCTGTTACCTCCTATTCCGAGGCTATCGAAATCTATACCGACATTGGGAGCATGCGAGGGAGAGCCAACACTCTGTGGGGTCTTGCTGAGGTCTATCGGGTGCAAACCAAGTACAGCGAGGCTGTTTCGCTTTTCTCCCAGTCCCTGCAACTGTACACCGACACCGGTTATAAATTAGGGATCGCCAACGCTTTGGTGTCCCTTGCTGCCACCCATTACGACTGGGACCATCACCGCGAGGCCATTTCGCTGTATGAACAAGCAGCTGCGACTTTTCAACAAATCGGAAATACCAAGTGGGCCAAAACAGCTTCAGAGGGTGCCGCTCGCTGTCGTAGCCGGCTCGAGTCAGCCGAGGCCGAATGATGTTTCAACGCGAGATTCGAGACTGCAAATCATGTAACGATTGTGGTGTACCAAATCTAATATCACCCTTAGCCGGTTCGTCTCGATTTCAGTCCCCCCGTTCTATAGTTGCTCGTTTTTCTCGCTTGACGGAGCGTGTACAAGGGTCGCCTATCGTCCCTCGGACACCACCTCGAGATAGACCTAGATGTTTGACCTTGTATTTTCGTTGACCATTCAAACCTTTCCGTCGCTAGTACAATTTGGAGCCTACACAGACCGACATCATGCTCCTCCAGATTGGCTCGCTCGACTCCCGCCGTTGCGTGTCCTGATATTCACACCTGGGGTAAAATAGCTGACCCGTAACATCGTGCCACATGTATGTTCATCCTAGTTTCATCGAGATTCGAGACCTCAGGACTATGAGAACTTGAACTGCGGGATGTATTTCCACCGTCGGGTTAGGGATCATCTGCGACTATGTAAGATGAGAGTGCAGCGTGAGAGGGGGAGTGTGGCTGCAGTTGGCCAATGGCCCTTACGCGTCCGCCCGTTTCCCCTTTCGGCTTTCTTCCCTCTTTCTCTCTCTCGTTGTTGAGTCATGGCCTCCTTCACTTCGCTCTTTCTCTTTCAGGACTTTGTCTCTCCCGTCTCCTCGCAACCGACTCATCTCGGTATTTCTTTGTCACTTGTCCGCTTATATACCTCGCAGGCGCGTACTACGGATTCCTCATCAGTTCTCGCCATGGGTGGAAGGTCCCGACCTTCCATTATGCCTTTTTCTCCCCTCCCTCCGTCCCTCTCCACCCAGATGCTCTATTGTTGCCTTTTATTTTTGCTTCTCAGTCCACTTGTATATCTCCGTTCACGTGTTCTAGTGGATGGCTTAAGCTGGTCCCTTCGGGGATCGGCAAGAGATCTCTGGAATTCGATCTTGCCAGACCCCCAAACGCCTCGTGCTCGAGATTCGACCATGTGATCCGCGACCAGGCCATTGGCACCTACATTTATGAGGGAAGAGTCTGCGGGACCTCATGTCAGGGTACTGTGCGTACGTACGTCAATTTGAAGGCGGCGCAACATTAAGCCTCTGTAGGACTGTTTTCCCAAAGGTGATTCTGTGATGTAGGTGAGAGGTTATGAGACTAGCATGAGTACAGTTCCCGGTTTCGAGGTGCGCCACTATCTCTGCGTGGTTTTGTGGAACACGCTAATCGTTTTGCCGATTCAAGACCCTTGTAGCTCTCGGCCGTTGACGTCTCGGAAACGTGTACGATGTGATGGGATGGTCAGGCACGGCTCCTTATCATTTGGACCCGCGAACGAATGACGGAGTTGGTGGCTGCTCGCGCAAGGTCGAACACACATTCCCACGGTTGAAAACCATTTTGCGATCTCCGACCACGATGCTCTCCACGTATACTAGTTAACACCCTATAACCCCCAAGTCGCTCGTTAGCTCCTTTTCTTTGTCCTAATAACTGCCCCGACTCCGTCCGCCCGGGTACCTGCGAAAGGGTGTTTCTGAGGCCACCAGTACATGACCGTCCTGCAGAATACAGCATCGTAGCGGCGCACCCGCCAGTCCCCGACTCCGCCGCGAGCGCCAAATGCCGAACGATCACAAAATATCTATTTCCCATTTAACAAGTTACATAGCACAAGCGGGGTCTTGAGACAATTTAGCGCCGCATCTGGTCTACAGAGTTGCGAATACATGACCGTCCTGCAGAATACAGCACCGCGTAGAGCGGCACAGCTGCATTCTACACCCCCGTGAAAAAATTGCCCCCTGCATTTTGCGATCAATGCTAGACCCACCTTAAAGCACACACACGCGCATTCTAACCAAAATGCAGGCAAACCAAAGGGACAATTTAAACTTAGATATTTAGTCCTATATTATAAACAATATGCAGCAATCTGAGCTACACATCGAAAGATATAAACCGTGTGCAGCCCAGCATTTTGAACGGATTGCAGGGCAGCCAAGTGCCACATGGAACCTCATCAATAATGCCACCCTGCATTCTGGCCAAATGCACATTTCAGCTTGGAGTATGGGATATCTTTTGTCTTGGTATGTCATTTTGCATTGTCCCCCAAATGCAGATTCTATTCTCGTAGCCTAATCGTGACCATGGGATGAGACCACTGGATTCCCTGGCACCTCATCTGGTGCACCTCAAAACAAGCCTAATGAATGATCCACTCTTCCCTTATATAGCCTTATACCTTGCGTTAAAAGTCATTTATTCGTAAATTTGCATTGATAGGGTAGATATTCAGTAGTGAAATGAGCTGATATTGTGTATTGGTGTTTGATTCGATCAATAGGGCTCTTCCTGGCATGGAATCTCTTCAGTGAAATGCTCAAGAGCCATAAAACTTCATACTATAAATGAATATATACTCTCTATCACTCGGGCAAGGTTTGGAGAGATCATGGTCAAAAGTGAGCCCGCAGTCACGATTTCTTCCAAATTCTGCCCTAAAATTTGCTTTTTATCGAGCTTGAGACCCCCAGAACATTCGCATTAGGCTAAATGTATATTTAAAAATCACAATAAATAACTTCAAAAAGGTTGGAGTTGAAGAGCTCTCTCTGGCATTACTCTACAGACGGAGAGCTCCTCATAGACTTCAGGCCTATCTTGGATTCATCATCTATAGTTCAACCTCCTAGATCGAGTACTCGTGGGCTATTTAAAGCATATTAATCTATAAAGCATGCTCCATTCAGCTGAGATACTTGTAGAGTGCAGTCTGACCTATTGGAGAGTCAAGGGAAGGGCTGGAGCCCATTGGAAGCCCACTGGGTCATTCACCTCCCATCAAAGCTGATTCGAGCTGCTTAATTCTATTGGATAAAGTGGTCCGATTAGTAAAAACTCTTCGTCAAAAGATAAGTTACCAGAATGAGGGAGATATGGGGCACAAATAATGTAGCATGAAGGGGAGAATTAAGGCGATACCCTAAGAGTTTCCGGGACACGTGTTTACATGAAATATATTTGGGCGATATTTTGACAAATTTGGAAAAAAATGTGGGGCTGGATATTGCTGCAATGCAGGCTGATGTCCTGTCTAGGATCGCCTGTGCAAACAGGTGCATTCTGGGACCGCATTTTCAGGATAATGCAGGATAGTAAATTGTGGCCAAACATGTCCCAGAATTAAAACTAGTATATACATATTGGCTAGAATGCAGGGCGGCATTATCGATGAGGTTCAACGTGGCGCTTAGCTGCCCTGCAATCCGTTCAAAATGCTGGGCTGCACATGGTTTATATCTTTTGATGTGTAGCTCAGATTGCTGCATATTGTTTATAATACAGGACTAAATATCTACGTTTAAATTGTCCCTTTGGTTTGCCTGAATTTTGGTTAGAATGCGCGTGTGTGTGCTTTAAGGTGTGTCTAGCATTTATCGCATAATGCAGGGGGCAATTTTTTCACGGGGGTGTAGAATGCAGCTGTGCCGCTCTACGCGGTGCTGCATTCTGCAGGAGGATCATGTACGGCTGCTGAGGCTTCTTTCTCAGCCCTTTCCGCCCTTAGGACCCGACACAGCCAAAACGCCTTCGTGTCGGATCCTCCTCCCACGACTCGCTCCGCGAGTCGGCATTGGTTCACGTTTCTCTCCCTTGCTCACCACCACGCTACTACAGTGAGACCGACTAGCTAGCAACACCCCTCTCGGGTGACCTCAGGCTCTATCCATGTCGCCTTTCGAGACGCCAAGCGACAATGCAGCAACTAGAGCAGTACCTACCATTACGTGTCATCCATATTCACCGACGCCAGGATATGCATGGAGACTCCCCGAGGTTGTGCCGATGGAGGTCGTGATCTTGGCCTGACGAAAAGTCCTCGAATTAGCAACAACAGACTAGCAACAAGTAAGGCACGCACACTCGACATCTCATCCCGCAACTTCGCTCATGACTGTCTTCGGTTCCGTTTATTAAGGGCTCGCAGGGTACTGATGCTATCGAGTCGGGTCCCCTCGTAGTCGCACCCCTTCCGCTCCCAATTTAAGTCCTCGTTCAGCTCGACGAACGATGTCTAGCTCTACCGATCATAAAGACCACGTCTCCTCTGGTGGTAGTCTCGCGCTCTCGGTATGTAGGACGAACGTTCTCTTTTCTTGGAACGACCTTTGGCTGACCGCGAGCTTTCCCCACATTTCCACAGATTGTTGTGGAGCTTTGCAATCCATCACATCCTCACCAAAGATGATGGTATACTAAGGACGATCTTTGCGCCACTAGATTGCTCTTTTTTCTCAAATTGCGAGTGGAGTTCTCCTACTCTACGTCCTCGTATGTCTTCGCTCTCGAGACGACCTCGCTCAACGACACTCGAGTTTAACTTACCTCTAACTTACCTAGCTCAACGCGATTCGCAACCACCTCCGCCCACCGACCTCACGCGGAAGTCAACCATCGCACTTAACGAGAACGGCAACCAACTACTGCGTCGCCAACTCGCTGCTTATAGACCTCCTCCAGGGCCTGCGTTCGGCCCTCCACATCAAATGGATTAGTCAGGGCCACGTTGATTCAGGATCTTACTGGCGAGTACAAGGGGTTCTCAAGCAATTCGGCCACGTTGGCGTCGCATTGACCATTTTGGTCATTGCGATGCATGCGTTCGCCTTGTTGAAATGGGAGGTTCCGAATACGAAATGGCTCCCCCTGAGCGTCATTGGTGTAATTTGGCTGTTCTAGATTCTTTTCACGGCTATCCCAGCAGTGACCTCGGAGAACTAGTACCATCCTACTACCTATTGGGTAAGTTAACCTGTTTATTCCGTTCATCTGTTCGAGGAAAGAGTTGGTTTTGAGGTTCATACGCTCGGTACCTGCTTCAGTGTTCGGCGAACCCCGGGTATGATGGTCAGTTCTATGGGCTAGATCGTTACATGCCCGATATCATTCGTGAGTTATTTCCTGCCCTCTTAAGTCATTCAGCTTATCCATCTTTCTCCTCCCCCTTCCAGTCATTTCCGGGATCATCCTGTCCGTCCTCCCGCTCTGGCGGCACCACCGCTCGAACAAGAACTACCCCGAACACCTCCGTCAGCAACTTTTCGTGTATCCGACTGCCTGTGGTACTGCCCTTTTTTTAGTTCCTGGCCTCCACAATGCTAATGCACCTTCCCTATCCTACAGTGGTCGCCTTCACACGCACAATGCTCGCCCGCATGTTCCAATTCAACTCATTCCTATCCCACCTTCTCGTTCCATCGATATCGTTTGTCAGCTTCGCCGGCGTCGGCTTCGCGCTGATCGTGTTCACTCGTGGCCTGCTCTACGTGATCACCCACCCTTCATCCTCTGCTCCAGGTTCTTCAGCTTCCGTTCCAGCGGTAGGGGCAACTCGACCGCAGTTTCAGGTGGAAGGGGACGTAACGAAGCAGCCACTCAGAAGCGAGGAGGTGGCGTGATGCCGACCATGCCGGAGGTCGCCGTCATGGAAGGGTCCGGAGTCAACTCGCGCCCCGACTTGGCGGACTTGGAAAAGTTGGAATCCGGTGTTCAAGGCGATCGGATTCATCAGGTAGTAGAGATGCAGCAAGTCAAACCGACGGTGCTACAATGATGACGACGACCGACTACCTCGCTCCGCCGTCGTTGCCTTTGCATGATAGACAGAGGACTGGTGCCGGTGGCATCGTCGCGATGGCTCCTATAGCTCGGATGATACGGGCAAGTACGACGAGCCGTATTCGCCGAGTCGAGAGGTAGCGGTTGGTCTCATGCGGAGAAGTGAGGAGTGGAGGTGGGTGAGATCACGTGGCGTCGTTTATCCTTTTTCATTCGTTCATTCTGTCATTTTCATGCTTGTTGTAAAACTCCCTCCCCTTATACCATCGGGCTCTCCTCCGCCGTATATTTTGCTACATCTTTCCTACAATGTGCCCTCTTCTCGGCCTCTCATCCATACATATATCTGACCTCTCCGCCTTTCCGCTGTCGCCTAGCACTTGATTGTACGCTTGTCCATGGCAGGGGGTATTTGTCCCTTTCGCGTTCGTTGCATAGAAATCCACACCATTCATGGATTCTCGACGAAAGAATGGTGTGTTCGACTGGCGTGCGCGCGGTGCGTCGTGATACCTGTCGGCCCGTGGCGTCGGACTGGCTGGATGTTGTTCCATCATGCCATAGGAACACAAGATTAAGACACTTCCTTTCACGACCGTTGACCTCCTCCCTCAGGTGTTGAACGTATGGGATCGCCTGCTTGGCTGAACATTGTAAAGTGCGCGAGCGCTGATCATTTAAAGGAATGCTACGGTCCCGGTAGATCCTGTCGAGAATGGGACAGTGGTCGATCGGCGATGTGCGAGTGGGACTCATCTCCCTGGCCAGCTATGCAAGGAAACTACAGTCGGAAAAGCGCGGAGAGTCTGAACGCGTGTCGGGGGCGTTGAGAAGGCAGGCACGCGGCGGAGGGGCTTTGAGGCCTGTGGTCTCCAACTCTATTTGATCAAGTCCCTTGCACCTTGGAGCTCTCCACCCATCCCCCTATTCACCTCCCTTCGACGCTGACTGCCCTCCCACAAGACCCTCACCCCTGCGCTAAGCTGTCATATTATCGACCGTATTTGCGTTCAGATATCCAATGGATTTGTCCGGACTTTCCATTGCAGACCCTAGTCCATCAGAGGCCGATCAAAGTACCTTTGGCAATGCATCTACCCTGAGCCCCAAATTGGTGCGTCCCACTCAGCCCGTCGGAGGCGAAATGCTGTTGACAACTCACCGAATGATCTTCTCTCGACCGCAGAGGGATAAACTCGATAATCTCGCGAAATGGAGGATCGACCCTTCCCTGATCGAATTCCCCAAGGACGCTTCCGAGTTCGAAGGAGGGCACGCCACGGTTTCACGGGCGCTATTGACCCCCGCCTCCGCGCTTAGGATTGACTTGAATTACCCCAAAGATTTCGAGGTCGGATCGAGCTCTCGTGGCGGAACTATTGAGAAGAAGGTCCGTCCTGCATGCCACTCCGCCCTTTCCGACAATGGGTCGCTGAGCGGCTTGTCGATCACTACCTACCAGGTCATAGCGGTGAAGAAACTGAAGACCGAGAGCGGCAATAGCTTAGAGAGGGTATTGGAGGTGAGCGCCAGTCACTATATCGTGTTTACTTCCGAACGGGGCTAAGTGCTTTTTAGCTGGCACTTAGAGAAGCGGAGTTTCTCATCGGGCTGTCTTCTCCTCATATAATCAAGCTCGATGGATTCGTCGAAGACTTACCCAACAATAGAATCTGGTTGATCTTTCCTTGGGAGGAATTTGGAAATTTGAAGGACTTTGTAGCGTCGCAGGATTGGGAAATTCCTGAGCGGATCTCCCTGGTAAGATTGGAGTGACCGCTGGTAGGCTCCCTCTGAGACGCCACACTACAGATTGACGATGTAACAAGAGGAGTAGAATACCTACATTCTCGAAGTCCGCCAATATACCACGGCGATCTCAAGTCGGTAGGTTCGGGTGTTTTGGCCGTCCAACCGGCGGCATGCTAAGTCCTTGGTCACCTAGATCAACGTATTGGTAACTTCAAAATGCCGCGCGGTCATTACGGACTTCGGCTCCGCTCGACGCCTGGCCAAAAAGGATGTAGACCCACCGATGGAGCGAAGCGAGAAAAAGGAGGCTAAGCCAGCACCAGAATTTCACGCAACATTTTGCGCCGAGAGCAATACCATGACCTTTACGGGGAATGAGTATTCTCTCCGCTGGGCCGCACCCGAACTGCTCATGGACGAAGAACCTGGCCTGTCAAGCGATATCTGGGCACTGGGATGGATTTGTTATGAGGTATGCCTTAACCCGGAGAATATTCTCGAGTGGAGCGCATCTTACCATCGTGATAGGTTATGACCAATTCCATCCCGTTCGAGAATGTCCGAAAGGACTCCGTGATAATCAAAAACGTCATCGACGGGAAACTCCCGATTGTGAAGGACCACGTCCGCATCTCCTTGATCCTGAGACTTTCTACCTTGATGATCAAGTGCTGGAGTATTGATCCCACGGAGCGGCCGACAGCCGACGACTGTAGTAAATGGTTGAATCGGATGGTGAATGGTGTTGGTATCGGGTCGAAAACACGTAACTGACGCGCCATCATCCAGCCAATGGTTATTCCCGTCCCCCAACGGGGTTCGGATACAACAACTTCTAGACTTAGGTCACCTGAGCTTCTCCTAAAAATAGGAAATATGTATCGGGCTCAGAATGACTACACTAATGCGTCAGCACTTTACACTGAGGCCCTGAACCTCTGGACGGAGTCCCCCAACAAAAAAGGAATGGCTTCGGCTTTGGGCGGCCTCGGTTCGGTACACCGGATGCAATGCGAGTACAGCAAGGCTGCAAACTTCTACAAGGAGGCCCTGCATATTTATACCGAGATAGGCGACACAAATAGAAGAGCCGAAGCTCTACGGTCTCTCGCCAAAGTACACAAGAGTCAAGAACAGTACGACGAAGCCATAGAGCTTTACTCCGAGGTCATACAGATCTCTCTCGTCACTGGAAAGAAATACCAGAGAGCCGACGCTCTGACTGGTCTCGCCGGGGTGCATAGCACTCAAAACGACTTCGACCAAGCTGTTACTTCCTATTCCGAGGCCATCGAAATCTATACCAACACTGGTAGCATGCTTGGGAGGGCCAATGCTTTGTGGGGTCTTGCTGAGGTCTATCGGCTGCAAGCCAAGTACAACGAGGCCGTTCCGCTTTTCTCCGAGTCCCTGCAAATATACACCGACATCGGCAATAGATTCGGGATCGCCAACGCTTTGTTGTGCCTTGCTGTCATCTATCACAACCAGGACCAACACCACGAGGCAATTTCGCTGTATGAAGAAGCAGCTGGGATATTTGAGAAAATCGGAAATACCGAGAGGGTCGAGATAGCTTCAGCGGGTGCCGCTCTCTGTCGTAGCCGGCTCGAGCCAGCGGAGGCGGAATGATGTTTCATCGCGAGAATCGAGATTGCAAATCATGTGATAATCGTGATGTACCAAATCTAATATGTCACCTAGCTCGATGCTATGTAATCCCCCCCGGTCTGTGGCTGCTCGTTGTTCTCGCATGTCCGAACGTGTACAAGGGTAACCTCTCGTGCCTCGGACACCACCTCGAGATAAACCTATATTTTTGACTTTGTATTTACGTTGACCATTCGAAACTTGCATAGCTAGTATATGTCCATTTCTACCCGCCAAAGCCAAAGCGCGAGGGAATTTGGAGCCTACACAGACCTCATGCCCATCCGGATTGGCTCGCTCGACTGCCGCCGTTGCATGTCCCAATATCCGCGGCTAGCGAAAAATACCTGATCTCTGCCACGACTTTCACCTCGTCACAAGTACATTCATCCTAGTTCCATCAAGACCTCAGAATTATGACCCCTTGAAACTGCGGGGTCAGTGATTTCCACCGTCGGGTTAGGGACAATCTCCGATTATATAATAAGGACCAACCAGCTACGTGTACTAGGTAGGAGTCCGCGGGACCTCATGTCAAAGCCTCGGTAGGCCCGTTTTCCCATAGATGATTCCATAATGTAGATGAACACCACCGCTCCGCAAGGCTTATCTACGACCCGCCCCAAAATACATTCGCTTCACCAAGTATCCCTCTTATCTCCTCTACTAATCCCTTGGTCCTCGGTCGACCCTGCAACTGGACGGTCCGCAATTTCATAAGACATCTTGATTCGGTCTTGCCTGCTAGGGTTGCTCCTTCGTATCGATCCCTTAACAGGGCAATGAGCTGCTTCTGCGCCTCCACTGTTTCAAAACTGACGCTGAGGCTCTCCATTTGCGGAAGAAGCCAGCCGGAAGACGTAGGGTCTGGCGACTGAACCCTCTTAAGGTAAAGGGACTCTCCGAGGGACGAATTGGACAGGTTGAAGATCGAGAGGTGCTTGATGACCAAGGGGGGTGGTACTGCAGTCAAGTCCATCATCGTGCCCTGGAGTATTAGATGAACCGGGAATCCTTCAGCGTATGGTCCGAGGCCGTTCGCCATCCAACCTAAGATTTCTTGAACCTGGTCTCCCCCGTTCACCGTGAGCTGTATCCCACGGAATTCGATTATCCATTCGTCGGGATGATATCCCGTCAATTGAATGGCGGAGGTTGGGAGGCCGGTGGTAGGGACGGACGTGTGGAGGAGATGTGAGATGGATGATGTGAAGAGGACGGACCCAGCGCTAGCGCTGACCCTGCTAATGACACCACTAAACCGCACGCTACGACGATTCGGAATACGAATGTTCGAAAGGATGAAATTCAATCCTTCTGGGTCTAATGATTGAAAGTGTAGAGAATCGAGCTTTGGTAACTCGATTGGCTGCGTGGTCCAAGGTTGAGATTTGAGTCCCGGACATCCAGTGAGATAGAGAGTCTCTATCCAAGGGGAGTCACGAAGGATTTTAAGGAGCTGGGTTGCTGATATGGTGTCCACCTGACTCAAAGATAGCGACATCAAGCCCGGGAGAGTGAGGGATTCGAACACCACTGGGACCCGAGCTAGACTGAGGCGTTTGAGGGTTGGAGGCGCAGACCCCCCACTGAATAGGGTTACAGCGCTAGGAAAATCTGACCAGCTCCTCCTGGGATAGCTCCCGACGGGGAATTCTAGCACTAGAATTTCTAGACGTGGGGGCTTTGCCGCAGTCAGTAGGGCCAATGCCCCTTCCAAAGACCATCGAGCCGAAGGCATAACAGTGGCCTCGAGCGACTTCCAGCGCGTAATATGCGGAAGAGCTTCCACTAGGAGCGATCTCAGGTTCATGTAAGTCGCACTGTGGCCAGGACAACAACGAAGGTCTATCGTAGCCCCTTTGGACTTCTCGAGAGCCCGGCGTACATAAGTAAGGCCATCGAGCGTCGAGATGTCGGTCCACAGGAGTGCTGAGCCTTCTATAAGCTCTCGCCACTCGCGACAGACCAATCTAAGCCAGCAGCGATCTCTTCGGGGGGTCTCTGGATCAATGACCATCCAGAAAATACTGCAGAGAAGCTCTGGTGGAAGAGCGCTGACGGTGTCCCTGGGGGTGCTCATCCAGTCTGTGATGTGAAATCTTAACCACCATCAGTGAGTGTTCATACAAGCTTTGTATCAACTGGATCTCACTGGTAATCGATGTCGACGAAATCGAGTGGCGCGATCGTGGTGTGGTCTCCGATTTTACGTGGTAGAGGAGGGTGTCAAGGAGTTTCGTTGCACGATTTCCCACCCCTTAGCCCCGTGTTTGAATTGCCCGACGACTATTATGACCTGTCACCGACTTTCCTAAATTAAAATACAGCAAGTTGACTCGCTGCAAGGAGGTCCATATACCTATGGTGTGGACTTCTTCGAGGTGATATTTTGCCTTCTACATCAAGGTCGTGATGTGATTGAACGATGGTGGATGGTCAGGCACGCCTCCATTATCATTTGGACCAACCCCCTTCTCGCGTGACCTCACGTTCTCCAGACTCCAAGCGACGATGCAGCAACGAAAGCAGTTTCTACCGCCGGCACCTTACACGTGTCATGTATACGTACTCACCGAACGCCAGGACATGCATGGAGACTTCCCGCGACCGCACCAAGAAACCACGGGTATACGGTCGTGATCGCGATTCCTCATTGGCCAGGCGAAAAGCCCTCGAGTAACAACAGATGATCGAAGGATAGTATAACAAGTAAAGCACACGCACTCGAGATCTTTTTCTACAATTTCACTCACCACTGTCTTTGGTTTCGTTTATAAAGTGCTCGCGGGGTGCTGAAGCCAACTACTCGGGCCCCCTCGTCGTCGCACCCCTTCCCCTTCCCCTCCCAACTCACTCCTCGTTCAGCTCGACGAGCGATGTCTAGCTCTAGCTCTAGCGATCATACGGATCAGTTCATCTCTGATGCTAGGCTCGCACTCTCGGTATATAGGGCGAGCGCTGTTTTCGTTGGAACGACCTTCGGCTGACCGCGACGTTGCCGCACTTTTCCACAGATTACTCTGGAGGTTTATAATCCATCACGCCCACACCGAAGATGATAATATACTAACGGCGATTCTTGCACCGTTAGTCTGCCGTCCTTTTTCAGATTGCTGCTGCAGTTTTCCTACCCTACGTCCTCGTACGTCCTCGCCCTCGACGCGACCTTGCTTAATGACCTTCTTGTCTAAATTACTAAATTACCTCTAATTACTTAGTTCAACACGATCCGCAGTCACCTCCGTTCACAGACCTTACGCGGTCGTCAGCTATCGCACTTGATGGAAGCGCCAACCGACTACTACTTCCTCAATTTACTGGTCATAGACGTCATCCAGGGCCTGTGCTCAGCCCTCCACATCAAATGGATTGGTCAGGGCCACTTCGATTTAGGATCAAGT
>WSTX01000025.1:0-33843 GCA_019633405.1 Tulasnella sp. 408 | reverse complement strand
GCTGTGCATCAGGGAGTACGGCTCCGCTTGCATCACGCGAGGAGAGAATCCCAACGTGCCGCCAGCAATTGGCGACTGTCTTTGCGGTAAGCTTGTCCCAGGCCTCTTGAGCTAGTCTCATTGACTGCAGTTGATCAATTTTGTAGATGTCGACTTCTCCGGCTTCATCCCGATCAATGGCACGCATACAGAACCCCTGCTTGAAATTAGCTTTGAAGGTTCGGATGATCCCACCATCCATGGGTTGGAGCTTCAAGGTCATATTGGGTGGAAGGTATGCCACGGTTACGTTTGTAAGCGACTTTTCATCGAAGATGTGGGATGGTGCATTGTCAATCAGAAGAAGGACCTTCCGCTTTGCTTTGCGCATCTTCCGGTCTAGTCTGCCAAGCCAGTCCTGGAAGATCTTCGCCGTCATCCAGGCCTTCTTATTCCAATGGTAATCAAAGCCCAAGTCCACCCCCGACTTCTTTTGGAAGCACCGGGGTCTCTGTGCATGCCCTATAATCAGGGGCGGAAACCGCTCTGAACCATCGGCATTGGTGGTGAGCGCAAAAGTCAGGCGGTGCTTGTCTGCTTTCTTCCCGGAGAACTGGGCCGTTGCTAAGCCACGATCTGGTGGCATGCGATCGTTCAGACCCGTTTCATCCATATTAAGGATATCTTTTAAAGCGTATTGGTCCGTAATTTTCCTGAGATCAACACGGGCGGCCTCTGCATCGCACTCGGACACCGAGCCGGCTTCCCCATGGAAGCGGTAATGCTTAAGGCCATGACATTCTTTGAAGCTATCAAGCCACCCATTTGAAAGAGAGAGAAATTCCTCATCTCTCAGGCCTAGGAGCTTCGCAAAACGACGGCCCTTCTCCCTAAGAACCTCGCCAGTGATTTTGATGCCCTTCGTCTGAGCCTGAAGGGTCCACTCCCAGAGAGCCTCTTCGATCTCCGGATGCTCCACAACCCTTTGACGCTTGAATGTTAGGTTCTGTGACTCCTTTGCATCGGCATGATGCTTTTCCGCATTCTTGACAATGCGGCTAATGGTGGATTGGTTAATGGTTGGGAAGCCTTTTTTCTGGAAGTGGCTGGCAACTTGGCTCTGACTGAGTTTGGGGTTGTCTTCTATGAATGCAAGTATCATTATTTTGTCGGCAAGAGTTGTGTGGCATCTTTGCTTTGCATTCCCAGAGTCGAGGACGGAAGCAGAGAGGGGACGACGGCCTTTAGCAGGCTTTTTTCCAGAAGAGGAAGGCATTTGGGAAGGGTGGGGAGAAATTCCGTAGCGATTGTAGCGATTTTAAGGGCACTGAGGCGATGCTTAAGGGTCGACTGGTGGCCTTTTGCCCCGATTTTTGCGCCTCTCGGAATGCATAAACAGCCTATAACTCATTAATTAGGCTATGCAATATGCGTGTCCGGAGAGATGCATATCCGATATGGAAATCTCTAACTACCGAGTCCGTCGACGAAATTCTCATGCATCGTCCAGGGTCATGCATCTTTAGGTGTATGCATGGCCTCGGGTCCGACTGTATCTACATTTAGTTTGAGGGTCATATGATGCAAAATGCGTCCACGAGGACAATTTTGGTACAAGGGGGCATTTTGGAACAAACATCGTTCCTTGCACCAAACACCCCCCTCCACCCGCTTCACTCAGTCATCGTCGGAATCCACCCATTCCTCCCCTCCACTCTCCTCCTCCACTCCAAGCTCGACCTCCTTGACCCTCCCAGCACCTCGCCTCCCGCCTCTTGCCGCTCTCTTTGTTTTAAATCAGGGTGGAGTTGCAGGCACGGGGAAGAGCTTCCGCACCTTCGGCTTTTCGGGTGCTGGCACCCCCCGAAGTTCGGAGTCAGCCACTGCAGCTTGCCAGGAGGCTATTGCTGCCTTCTGCTTCTCCAATCTGGCTGCCCGCTCCCGCTGGCGCCACTGGGACTTTGTTTCATTCGGATCAATCACCTCATCGTCCTCAACCGGTGTCCTGGGCTCCACTGCCTCCACTGCCTCCACCGCTTCAGCCTCCAGAGCGCCACCACCCGCCCGTCCAGCCTCAGCTCTCAGCTCATCCAAGAAAGGTTTTCCGGACAGCCAGCGAGCATTGGCCTTTGCCATACGGCCTCGCTTTCCCTTCGGACGTTCCCCCTCTTTTGCATGCAACCGCTCCGTCAGCTCACGCAGATGCCAGTCCCTTAAGAGCAGTTGGGTATTTGCAGCTTCGTTGATTGCTCGTTCGATTTTGGATACTGCCAATGCCTTCTGGAGCTCCATCCGCAGGGCCATGACTTCAGCAATCAGCTCAGCCCGCGGGGTATGCTCAAGATTTGGCCTTCCTGAGCGCAAGATTGCATAGTTAGGACGGAGGTGAGCTGGGACCGCTTGAACAATGGGGTCGGCAAGTTTTGATGTTGATTTCAAAGGGGAAGCGGAGACCAGATATTCCGCAGAAGTTGGATGAAGAGCATCAATTATCTCGGCTACCAACTCCATGTCTTCATCTACTCCGACGCTGGAGCCTGCAGGTGAGGGGGTCCGAGGTGTTGGGCTATTATTTCCGCTGATTGCTGTTGTTTCGGTAGGATCCTCGTCGGCTTCCGGCACGAGAGCGAGGCTCGGGGCCTTCGCGATCCACTTATATCGACGCTGTACCTCCATAATTGCTCGGACAGGGCTTGGGAGTGGGAGTGGAAACTCTCCCTTTGTGGAAGTTTCTTTGGCAGGGGCTGTCACGTCCGGGTGGAAGAGATTTCGGTCGAAGGGAATGAGGCCCGTTGTGCGGAATCCTGAGCGGATTGTAGAATTAATGAAGGCACGGGCACGAGCCCGTGAGTATATCTTGAGAAAGCTATCATTGTTGACTCTCTTCCCTGTTGACCTCCAGTACTTCTCGCACTCCTGGGACCAGTAGATTTTCAGGGGCCCGAAGCATGCCATGTCGAGACCTTGAAGCCGGTGAGTGGTGTGTGGCGGATATGAAATGACGATGATTTTGTGCTCCTCAGCATATTCAAGGAACTTGAGAGTGCAGTGGGAATGGTGTCCGTCAACAAAAAGGAAGCGAGCACCCTGGAGGTGAGCCGTCTGGTCGTCAAAGTCACGGATACACTCGACTCCAATAATGTCTGTAGTATATCCTCGTACTGAAACGGTGATGCTATATGCAAGGAGCAGGTTAGGCACCAAAATTTGATGGTTTGGTGAGTACTCACTTGGCGTTATCAGGATTTTCCTCTGACCAACTTGACATCCGATATTTCCCTTTAAAGATTACTGTAGGCCGTAAGGTGGTCCCGTTTCCCATTATTGTCTCAATAACAGTTGTAATTTTGCGATCTCCATCCTTTTGCAGGTGTTGCTGGCGTTGCCCCGCCTCGGCGATGACCAGCAGCCGACTGAAAATTCCGGTATTCATTCCAACCTCGTCCATGCCCGCAATATTCTCTTCGGGGGGGTTGTGCTCGGCAAATAGCTTCTCGACTGTATCCAGATACTCCTCCAAGGCAGTTGGGTTCATTCATACTGCTCGGCTACGCTCGAGGGGTGTTGCGTGGTAGATGCCAAGCCTTGGGTGTCGCTGGAGAAATCGGGTAACCCAGTGGCTCCCAACCTCTACACTTGGGCCAATCTTTACCTCCAAAAGCCGGATTGCCTTCTCATATATCATTCTATGGGTGAGGGGGAAACCGCGCTTGCCCATGCCGACGAGAAATTCGACCAGGGTGAGTTCCTCTGCCCTGGTAAAAGTTGCTTCTCAGCGTTGAATTCTCCCATAGTTGGCTGACCCTTGACGAGCTGGCCGAGGACAGTATGGTGTATGTTAAACTCTAGGGCAATCTTCCGCATACTTTTTCTCTCGTTTGGGGCGAGACTTTGCGGATCCAAATAGGCTTTGCGGGCGGCGACCTTAGCGGCCTCCTTGACAGCTTTTAATTTTCGTTTTTGTGCAATGACCGTGCGTCCTTTTCGCATTGAAGCGTACACTGAGGTATAGAGATGCAGGAGGAGGGGGGAATATTGTAGAATGGACGGATGGAGAGCTTGTAGGCGCCATATCAAAAAACGGCGGATGTTGGTGTGGTGACCAAGACCCTTTCACCGCAATTCGCCGTTCGCCTCATTAGGCTGTTTCTAAGCCTCAACAATTTTATTACGTGTTGCTTATATGTATAGCTATATGCTATAGTGTTTAGTTAGGGAGTCAAGGCAGTGGGATCGTGAATATGGCGCTGTGCATTCAGAATGGGCGATTCCCCCCCCATTTCGCATTTCAGACCCCTTCTGAGAATGCTATCAGTCCAGAGATGCGCTCATTATGACGCCCTATATTAAGCGCGTATAGGCCATTTTGAATTTTGGCTTGATGTGCGCTGGTTGGTGAGAAGTGAACGGGTGGTGCATGGAGTGGGCGTGGTGCAAGGAACCGTCAATTCCTGGACAACCGTTTATTTACGTTTAATTTTACTATTTAGTTTACTCATCTTTGTAAACTGTGTGTAAACATTTATAAACTGTTTATACATGGTTTCACTTTAGGGTGGGATCTGGGCTCAGAATTAGCACTTTGGCTGCCAAAATTTGCTATAGTTGATGCTGGGAAACCAAGTGTGGACATAGTTCTGGGCTCAAATGTGGTCTCTCTAATCTCCATCTCTCCTAGAACCCGCAACTACCTCAACTGCACCCTTGAAGTGAGCACGGCACTGCTTTCACACTAGCTTCGCTGACCCATTGGCCCACCTATTAATCTTCAACTTTAGAGGATTGTCAGCAGTACTGGAGATGCGATAGAAAGCAATGTGGATTGGTTGGGTACTTTTGGCAATGGGCAGCAAGCAGGTTTTTTTGATGTGATTGACTGGGTATTGAGAATTGACACCATGTTGGTAAGTGTTTGAGTTTGAAGAAAAAATTGTGGGGGCATCTAGCAATACTGTTACTTGCTCTATCAGTCAAAATGAGGAGAATCGCTCAGATGGGGTGGGCATGACTTCAATCAAACAAGTTATACCAATGGTATCATGTAAACAGTTTATTATGTAGTATTTACTGTATTCCAGGTATTTTATTGCTTCCAATGGAGCTCATCATCACCTCACTCGGCCCGACGTGCCAACCTATCCACGTTCAATAGAGAGTCTTGTTCTGAAGAATTTTACTGCCTATGCAGAGCGTCCATGGTCAACACATGGTGGAATTCAGCCCCAAACACTTTGAGAAGGTGAGTATTGGATAGCTCTCTGGTTTCCGACTGCCATACTTTGGAGCACCCGCCGAATACAACTGGGAAGATCGTGACCTGCGAGCTGAGTCATTATTTCATGAAACACTATACATAGCTATCTTATGGCCGCTTAGGTAAGTACCTAAGGTGACTCGAGTCGGACTGATTATTGGTTGACGGGCCATCTTTTAAATTGGAAGGTGCCGTCAGGTAGGGGGTGCCTTGAGCTGAAGGCAGGAATCGAATGGAGAGCATCCATTTGGTAAAGCTGACCACGTATGGAAAGCAACTATCTGTGGGTGGCAAGTGTTTTGTGTAGTTTGCTGCAGATGAAGCGGCATGATAGCAGCGGGCGTTGCGTGATATATACGGGTCCCCTTCGTGTACCGGGATCGAGATCTTTGGACGACAATGAATAATAATTCAAGTGTATTCTAGATCTTCTCATATTCATTTCAAGCTGACTATTCACGTGTATAAGGAGAATAGGGCGACACCGGGATTCACCTTAATTTCCAAGGCGCACAAAAGTGTAACGGTAGTTTATTTCTACTCCCATTATTTTCATTCTATTGTCACTTGCAGCTAGTGATAAAAGGTTGTCAGTTTGATTGAATATGGCGACTTTATCTGCTGCTTCCTGGACTTCCTCTCGTGTGATTGTGACACATACAACGGCGCTTGAAACGGATATATTGCAACAAATATATTACAATAAGCAAGGTCACTCTAGCTAGTCGACGCCTACTACGGAGCGAAAAACCCGTCGAAAGAGAGCCCTGCGCAGAACTTTAAAAACCAGGAGATAAATGAGGCCTAACCAACCCGCACGAGCTTCCAAGCAACTGCACAGAAATCCCCTCCTCCTTGAGTCAGTCCTCTGATCTTTACCCCAAGCAGCTGCAGAGACAAGTAGAAAGTCTACATCAGCGGAGGTGTCTCAAAGGTGTGAGCTGTATCCATATTGTACCTGCATACCGAACACCAGCAAAGAGAAGCCGTTGACATTGATCAGCTGGAACATAAGATGGTGGTCAATGCGGAGCTCACCCATAGCCAGCTAGTCTATGGCGCACCCCAGTTTTAGGGCAAGAACGCACCATGCGTGAGGTTGGACATGTAGTGCAATGAATGGAGGGTGTGGTTGCTGCAGAGCGTGATGGAGAGGGGAGGGGGGAATGAGGGGGAATGAGAGGGGATGAGGGAGGATGATCTTGAGGTCAGTTCCGGTCCACAATCAAACTTGTTTGTTTTGACGCTCACATCAGTACAAGTACTTACGAGTCTTGCTTGGATTTGGGATCTTTTTTTCGAAGTCATGTCTTCGGCTTTGCGGCGGGTAGCGACGTCTCCGTTACCCATACTTTTCGCTCAATCTATGGGATGGAGACAAATCTAAGCGTATGGTAGTGAGAGCTGGTACATCAGCTTCTTGCGAGACTTCCTGACGCACTGGACAATAATGGATAATAATTTGTGCCTGAGTAAGAATGCATGTCAACTCACTGCATAAAGCCTATCTCTGTTGTAACGTATACTTGAAGTGCCGTTAGCACATTTTAGAAGGTCGCTCGTGGTGGAACCCTTGGGAATCGTACTAGATTGCCGGATGTAGGTTGAGGGGCTGGCCAGGAGGAAGAGGCAATGGAAGGACTGCCACTCACCAGTGTCGGTTAGGTGATCTGTTAGAACCACTAAGTAGTCGTCTGCTATTTCGCTTTTGCTTGAAAGACAGGGCAGTGTTGAGAGGTGGATCGCGGCAAGAGGCCGAACAAGGGGATGGCAATTGGATGCCAAGGTCGGCATTCAAAAGGAGGGTCGGCTGTGGATACCCACCGATAGCTCTGTGCGGGCGCTCCATTGTGCTGGGTCTGTCTGTTGAGCGGTATCTTTAGAGTACGAGTAATGGTAGAGTAGAGACTTGACTTATGTATAGTAGACCAGCTAAGAGTACGATATTTATACAAGTGAATAGATAAAAGGAAAACGAAAGACAATGGGATATAGAGTGAAACTAAGGAAACGGTATCTAAAGTATGGATGCTAGGATACTGTAATATATAAAGGCTAAGTGGGGAGACCGGCAACAAGCACGGATACCAACACCCCCCCTCAAGCTGCCAGGACACCAAGATCGTATCGATGCTTTTCATGCAAGGGTCGGGCGAGACCCTTAGTCATGATGTCGGCAACCATTTCCTCCATCGGGCAATACTCAAGGGTTAGTATGCCGGCTTGGACTTGTTCTCTAATAAAATGATAACGAATATCGATGGGTGGAATTGATCGTTGAGGGCAAGTGTCGTGGCAGATTGATTATCGATGAAAAGGGTGGAAGGAGTCGGTTGAGGGAAGCCGAGTTCTTCGGTTAAGCACCGAAGCCAAATGAGATGGCAGGTGGCGTGTGTTGCCCCGATGTACTCGGATTCCGTTGAGGATAAGGCAACCAGTGCCTGCTTCTTCGCACTCCAGGAAATCGTACCACCACCGAGAAGGAAAACAAAACCTGAAACCGACTTCCGATCAGCATTTGAAGCCCAATCGGCGTCGGTGTAGGATTCGATGGTGCTGTCCCAATCTCCTGGTCCTCCAGAGATCAGTGCGTGCTCTCGGGTCCCCTTGAGGTAGCGCAGAACACGCTTAGCGGCGGTGAGGTGCTCAGTTCCAGGGTCGGTGGAGAACTGTCTGAGACAGTGTACAGCATAGGCGATGTCAGGTCTGGTGCAGATCGCTGCAGAGAGAAGTGAACCGAGGATTCGGGAATAGAGAGCAGGGTCTGCCGGGTTTCCGGTTCGCGTGCGGAGGGCCGTGTTAGGGTCTAGCGGAGTTGAGACGGTGTTGCAGTCAGCGAGTCCGTACTTGGCCAGCATAGAGTCGATGTATCCGGTTTGACGAAGGGAAATAGAGTGATTGTCATGGTCAATGTTTATTTCGATCCCAAGAAGGTGTTTCGGTTCGCTAAATTCTTAATGTCGAATATTCCGTCTAGCTCCCCCTTGAGGGTTTGCATGTCAGGGTCACCTTCCGTTGATGCCAAAACATCATCGACCCAAACAGTGAGGATATCGAGTCGAGAGTCGTGGAGTCGAAGGTATACACAAGGGTCTGAATTTGATCGAGTGAAGCCGATAGAGAGAACTTTCTTGTTGAAGTCCTTGCTCCATTCACGTCCCGACTGTCGGAGTCCGTAAAGGGTCTTGAATAACCTACAGACACGTCCAGAACCATCGTCGAAGCCCTCCGGTTGTCGCATGTAGATTTCTTCTTGCAGGGTTCCATTGAGGTAAGCGCCCTTAATGTCGAATTGTCGCAGGGTCCTGCCCTGGACAGCGGAGAGGGCGAGAATCGTTCGTTGGGAGTCGAACCGCAGTGTCGGTGCATATGTGTGCGTGAACTCGACACCAGGGATCTGAGAGAAACCTTGAGCTATGAGTCTTGCCTTGTACCGCTCGAGTTTCCCGCTAGTGTCAAGTTTCTTTGTGAAAACCCAGCGGCTCCCAATCGCTTTTCGCCCTTCGGGTAGTTCTTGTAATTTCCACATTCCCATCTTATGTAATTGATCGATCTCTTCCTGTGCGGCCGCATACCACTCGTTCGCTTCATCGGTTTTAAGTGCAGCAGTTAGGGATGGCGGTCCGTCTTCCGCCAAGAACGCGTACTCGGTGACTAGGCTAGCGCTCTCCCCTGATCATCTCCCAGTGGCAGATCGCTTTTGGCTTGTAGGGGCCTGAAGCGTCATGCCTCCAAGGTGCGCAAGCTCTCGCTGCTGTTTGGAGTTTAATTTGGGTTCGGTGGATTGCGTCGGATTGGCCGGTGGAGGAGTTGGAGCCGAGGAGGTGGTAGGTAGTGTCAAGGTTCTGTGGCTTATAGAGATCGAGCAAGGCGTATCCGGCTGTGGACTGTGTGAAGGGACTATGGACGAAGGGCTTGGACTATGGGTATCAGAGTGAGATCACTAGGCGGGGACGCCACACTAGCACGATGGTCGAGAGGGATGGATTGCTATGACTAGAAGAGTAGACAAGAGGCGGAATGAGGAACAAACCTCCTCATTCCGTCAGACTTAAATACTAAAGAGTGGCTGTACCTAGAATATCCTGGAAAGGTAAAGAATGTGGTGGAACACCATGGAATGGGACGACGCGTCGCATGAGTAAGAAAGGCATGGATACAACGAGGGGATGAGTAAGGAGCGTGAGG
Source organism: Tulasnella sp. 408 (assembly GCA_019633405.1). NCBI lineage: Eukaryota > Fungi > Basidiomycota > Agaricomycetes > Cantharellales > Tulasnellaceae > Tulasnella > Tulasnella sp. 408. The sequence continues at coordinate 24,422 of WSTX01000025.1, read as the reverse complement.
TGAGGGGGAGGCAGCGTATGATCGGGAGGTGTGGGGATAGGAGTCACGTGATGGGGAAACACGGGGCATGTGACCATGTTGTGGATTGTGATGTGACGAGGTCGTCACAGTAGCCCCTCCTAAGGACAGCGACGAGGAGGTTGCTGACGGGTAGGATGCAGTTGAAGCTCAGGACCGAAGGCAGCAGGGAATCGTTGATGGTACGCTTGAACTAGTTCTGGCGAATTCTCTAAGTTTTCGGCTGGCTCCCAGCTGTTCTGTTCATCTCCAAATCCTTTCCACTTGACTAGGTACTGCAGATGCCTATAATGGTAGCGAGAGTTGAGGATCTTCTCGACTTCCCATTCTTCTTGGCCTTCGACAACAACTGGGGGTGGATGAGGTTGGGCTCGACCAGGAATTGTATCTGCGGTGTGGGGTGTGAGCAGGGAGACATGGAAGACCGGATGGATTTTCATGGATGGGGGGAGCTCGATGCGGTAAGCGTGGGATGAGATCTTGGCAGCAATCTTGAAGGGCCCAAGTCGTTTTGCCGAAAGTTTGTCGGATGGTCGATCGGTCGTGATGTTACGTGCTTCCAACCAGACCTTGCGTCCTACTTCGTATGAAGGTTCCTGCTCCCAATGGCGATCATAATACTCCTTTTGCCGTTCCTGTGCTAGAGCCATAGCCGATTGGATCTCCTTCTGGGCTGTAGCAATTCGCCCTAGCCGTTCCTCTGCTGATGGGTTCGACTGAGCGTTGGATGGGAGATCAGTGAAGACAGGATCGTAGCCTCGACTGGCCATGAAGGGGGACATGCCGATGGAAGACTGCCTGGAGTTGTTGTATGAGAATTCAGCAAAAGGGAGGAGTTCGTCCCAGTTATCTTGGCGGTGGTTGCAGAAGATTCTCAGGAAGCCTTCGACAATTTGATTGGTACGTTCCGTCTGTCCGTCGGTCTGGGGGTGATATGCTGTCGAGAATGTTGGCTTGACTCCCAGTCCTCCAAATAGGGACCTCAAGAAGGGTGCATTGAACTGGGGTCCTCGATCCGAGACAATCCGCAGAGGTAATCCATGAAGCTTCCAGACATTGGCGAGGAAGAGGTCAGCTGTCTTGGGGGCGTCCAGTCCTTCTTCTTTTGTCGCAATGAAGTGGGCCTCCTTGAGCAGTCGACAAACGACGACCATGATTGTGTCGTTCCCTTGGCGCGTTTTGGGGAGCTTAGTGAGGAAGTCGTAGGAGATGTCCTGCCAGGGACCAGAGGGAACGGGGAGAGGTTTAAGCAGTCCGACTGGCTTGGAGTAGTGGGGCTTGTTCTGTTGGCAGTTGTCGCAAGCATCCACATAGCGGTTGATGTATGACTTCATGGATGGCCAATAATAGCCTCTCGATACCAGTTCCAGGGTCTTGGCTTGTCCACCATGTCCGGCGATGATTGAGTCGTGGTATAGCTGCAGAATGGCTCTTTTGATGTCTTCGTTGTTGGGCACGTAGATTCGGTTTCGGAATCGTAGCAGTCCTTTGTCGAGGCTCCAGTCAGACATTTCCTTTTTGAGTTGAGCTGGGGCGTGGTCTGGATCGGCGTCGAAGTAGGCCATAATTGACTTGACTGCAGGGTCTTTACGCAGTTGCTCTCCGATGGTGTCCACGATTTCTGAGTCCGTTGCCAGTTGAGCGCCTTCGCCTTCGTCGTCTGCGTTGATATCCACAATCTTGGAAGGCGGTAGAAGCCTCAGGGACGGTTCTTCTGCCCCCTCTTCAGGGACGTGGTCGGGTCTCCGGGATAGCGCATCTGGTTTCCCTGACTTAGTGCCTGGCCGGTAGGAAATGGTGAAGTCAAAGCGGGAGAGGTCTTGGAGCCAGCGATGTTGTCTGTGATTTAGAACCTGAGCCTTCTTGAAGTACTCAAGGTTCTTGTGGTCGGTGAGGATTTGGATGGGGAAGTGGGCGCCTTCAAGGTAGTGTCTCCAATATTTTAGAGCGCGGATGATAGCCAGCATTTCCTTGTCGTAAATGTCGTAGCGTCGCTCAGCAGGGGTCATGGACTTGGACATGTATGTGTTAGGGTGGATCTTGCCGTCGTTGGCCTTTTGGGACAGCACTGCTCCATAAGCGTAGCCGGATGCATCGGTTTCCAAGATCGAGGGTTTGTCTGGGTTGTGATGGGTCAGGACAGGGGCCGTAATGAACCGTTCCTTTAGGGCGTCAAATGCATCTTGGCATTCAGTGGTCCAGCTCCAGGTGACATCCTTCTGGAGAAGGTTTGTGATGGGCTGGGAGAGTTTGGCGAAGTCCTTGATGAAGCGGTGGTAGAAATTGGCAAACCTGAGGAATGTTTGAATATCCTTGACCTTACGGGGGACAGGCCACTCGCGAATTGCTTCGACCTTGTATTTGTCCATTGAGATCCCTTCTGGTGTGATTCATAGGCCCAGGTACTCTGCTTCTGAGACGAAGAACTTGCACTTCTTGGGATTGCAGTAGAGTTGGTTTTCTCTAAGCCGTCGGAGGAGTTCCTTGACTACCACAACATTTGCTTCCTTTCCTTTAGTCGCTGCCAAGATGTCGTCCAAATAATTGATCACTGGGTCGTTGAGCAGGTCATGTAGGACGCTGTTGACGTAGCGTTGGAAAATGGCCAGTGCGTTGCAGAGTCCGAAGGGCATCACTTTCCATTCAAATAGTCCATAGGGGGTCTTGAAAGCGGTAATCCATTCATGACCAGGCTCGATTCTGAGACGATGGTATGCTTCTCGGAGGTCCAGGAGGGTTAGGCAGTCCGTTTCTCGTAATGCGTCAATTAGGTCGTCTTGGAGGGGGATAGGTCCTTGATCGGGCACTGTGATCTCGTTGATTGGGCGATAGTCGATCACCAGACGTTTCTTGCCATCCTTTTTTCCAACAAAGAAGCATGAGGATGCTACTGGGGAACGCGATTCTTGAATAAAACCTTTCGCACGCAGATCCACTTCTTGAGATCCCGTCGATCTTCTTCGGTGCCATGGTAGAGTCCTCTCGGTTTGGGAAGTGGTGCTCCCAGAATTAGGTCGATCCGACAATTATAGTTAGGGCGAAGCGGCGGCAGTGATTGGCCCTCTCCTGGTTCCCTGAACATGTCCAGAAATTCGTGCAGTTCCTTCGGGACCAGTTCTTCTAGGGATTTCTCCTCCTCAGCGTGTCCTGCTGCAATGCGAGCGGAAATACTGGTGCCTGCAATGACTGGTGGTAATCCTTCTTCCTCAGGACCTGAGTCGTCATCGATGATTGGGGGAAGTGGAGTCCGGTCTGGCTGTCCATTAGCTTTTCCCAGGACATCGGCAGGGGTATCGAGGAAGTGGTGAGAGCAGAAGGGGTCTTTGAATGCAATACGGCGGGTGCGCCAATCAACTCCTGGGTTATGTCAATGGAGCCAAGGCGCTCTGAGGATGACATGGTGCCTGCCCAGGTTTGCGACATCGAGGGTGATGTTCTCCTCATGGTTGCCCATTCGGAGTCGTCCTCTGACCTCTCGATCGATTATTCCCAAGGGGTGCCCGTCGATGGCTAATGGCTCGCGTGGAAATTCCTTACGGTATGTGGGGATATGGTTTTGTTCAACGAAGGTGGTACTGATGAATTCAGAAGTGGCGCCAGAATCGATCATGGCAGTGGGGAATGCTGTGACTTGGTCGGTGCTCAGCTCAGTAGGTACGATCAGATGCGTGGATGGTTCGAGGGGAGCCATACGAATCTTATTGGACATGGGAGTTACATGATCAGTACCTAAGAGCTGAGACCTTTGAGCACGCCATGGCACAGTCAGTGCGTGCTGGTGAGAAAACCCTGTCCGAATCCTCCATCGTCGGGATCGGAGCGAGCGGTGGACTGGGGGGCGACGGAGACGGTGAAAGAAATGTTGTTGCGTTGCATGGGGGTGACAGGAGTGGGGGTCTGGGTGGCTGCAACGGTAGGGGCATAGCCCTTGGGAACTTTTTTTTTTGTGGTGGGGACGAAACTGATTGACCAGCTATCCGAACCTCGCTTCCTCCAGGACCCGGCGCAACTCGGGCATTAGCTCACCACCTTGTGAGGGCGGTTTCCCGTGGGGAGTGTTGGACTCGTGTGAGGTTCCCCGACGACCCTTTTTTGGGGGCCGGCGTCCTACTCACTAAAAACCCCGGGAATCTATACGTTTTGACCCTCACCGGCGGGCCTCTCCTCATCCGCCCCCTCTGGTGGGCCGCAGTCTCGACGACATCCCATACCGGCCATTTGACCGGCAACTTCGGGGGCTATTACGCCCCTCTACAGGGATCCCTCAGAAGAGGATAGGGGCTACCTCCACGGAAGCTCCTCCCCCCCCTTTCGGGTTGCCATGAGGCTCGAATACACCGCTCTGTGAGCTTTACGGTGGCTGCACACGCCCCAGTGACCCCGCTCCTGCTTCACAGACTGTGACTGGGCGCTCACCCACAAGGGGCAAGTCGTTTAACCATGGTCCGCATAATTCCAAACCGTGACGCCGCCTTTAACGGAGATCATGCTCCTCCAGACAGCCGCCGCATCCTGCGTTCGTCGCGTCTCAGATGCGGTCTTTGGGCCTTTCAGTCTTGCGATTGCCAGGTCCGTCTTGGCTCGTTTCTCCAGGTTTGCCCTCCAGAGATTCTCCGCCATTGCGGTTGAGATTTGGGTTCCATCGAACCGTCGTCTGTTCCGTAACTTCCAGATTGTGAACGCGGTCTCGCTCACTATCGTGGCCCAGAGTCGTGTCGCTACCCTGTTGGGCAGCTTGACGGCTCCCACCCCCATGATCTCTGCGAAGGAGGGGGGTCTGCATAGAGTTGTCGGGATCTGGCCCGTGCTCTTTAGCAGTTTGGCCATCGTTCCCCAGAGGTTAATCCTCCACAGCGCGTTACTGCACTCGGTGAGGATATGCTCCATGGACTCTACCGCTCCGCACTCGCAGAACTGTAAGTCTTCCCATTCCGGTCCCCATTTGCTGAACATTGTTCCGCACTGAGACCTTCCATGGATCATTAGCCACAGGAAGTCGGAGATTTCTCTCCTGATGTATATCTCCCGCAGGCTCAGCCACAGGCTCGCTTCGGTCATCCTTACATCATGCGTCTCAAGGAGCTTGGTATGGGTATTCGATGATGGCTTGGCGGGGGCGTTGGTGGGCGGCAGCAGTGTGACCCTTTTCTCCACAGTAGAAGCAGAGTCCTTCCCTTTGGCGACGAGAGCGCTCTTCAGGTGTCAAGCTCCCCCTCCTAGCGGCGTCGACATGGATGGGAACTGGCTTGGAGTGGGCGAACGCGTTGGGGGCGTTGGATGAGGGAGGTGGAGGTGGCGCTGGGGCCTGAGGACGAGGTTGGGGGCGAGGCTGGGGGTGAGTCCCCTGATTGCTGTTCTTTTCCTGCTTTCGTTCCCAAAGGCGGTCATCGATTCTGATGGTGAGGGCGATGAGCTTTTCAAGGGTGTCTGCCTTGTCATGGTAGACCATTCCATCCTTGATGTCCGATCAAAGTCCTTGCCTATAGGCGTGCATGAATGCTTGCTCATTCCAGTTGATATCAGCCTTGATTCGCCTGAAGTCGGCTGCATAGGTGGCCGCTGGTCGGTTTCCTTGGGTGAGGTTTTCTAACTTTCGGATTGCCGTTCCTTCCTTGTCTGGGTCTCCGAAGGCTGTGATGAAGGCTTTCTCAAACGATCTCCAGCTGGAGGATTCGATTAAGCGCCCTACTCCCAGGAGGTCTCGCAGGATGATATCTCCCCAAGCTTGAGCAGTGCCTGTAAGGTAGCTGAGGGCAAATTGGATCTTGGCTTCGTCATCGGGGAAGTCGCCTAGTCGAGCCTTGAAGTAATTCTTGCGAGACAGGATGAATCGTTCGGCATCTCCTCCCCTGTTCTTCCCATCGTAGCTATCTGGCTCCTTGATCTTCATTTTGGTGGCTTTGGGTTGTGCTTGGGTCTGAGTGCCTACACCTGAGGCTTGGAGGGCGGCTAGGATGGCTGGGACCATGTTGGCGTCCACCTGGGTGCCTCCTAGGTTCAGATTGTGCATTGCTGGTAGAATGGTATTGATGGGTTGTGGTACTGGTTGTTGAAAAGGTAGCTGTAGTGGTTGGATGCCTGGAGAAGGGGCGTCGACGGTGTCATGGGATCCGTCCAAATGTTCTGCCATGCTTGATGTTGGGGAGGCTGGTCTTGATCGATATAGGTATGCGATGCTTGCCCAAGGGCTTTTACTCATACACGGTCGTACTCGATGACGGTGTCGATCGGAAGTACCTTGTAGGCTCTGGCGATGGCTTTGCTGGTGGGAACGTAGGGGATCAGGAGATTGGTGCGAGTGAACAAGATATCTGATTCGGGGAAGTTATCGATGAGGTAGGCGAGGGTGGCTGGGGGGCAGTGAGCTATATTGATGCGAGCCTTCTTGGTGGCTTTGGCTGCTCTTCGTTCAAAGTTATAGGGTTGTCCGTTGGTGTGGGTATAGACTATTGGTTGAAATACTTGGATGGTATCAGGGTATTCGTATTGTGGTTCGATGAGGTCAAGGACTTGGTCTTCTTCTTTGATATCTCGGAGTCTCTGGAGGTATGCAAGGGTACTTGGACTGAGCTGTGATTTGATTTGTCGGCGAGGGACCTTGGGCATAGACTGTGATACAGGTTGCTTGAAGGAAGATTCCGCCTAATGTCAAGGTTCTGTGGCTTATAGAGATTGAGCAAGGCGTATCCGGCTGTGGACTGTGTGAAGGGACTATGGACGAAGGGCTTGGACTATGGGTATCAGAGTGAGATCACTAGGCGGGGACGCCACACTAGCACGATGGTCGAGAGGGATGGATTGCTATGACTAGAAGAGTAGACAAGAGGCGGAATGAGAACAAACCTCCTCATTCCGTCAGACTTAAATACTAAAGAGTGGCTGTACCTAGAATATCCTGGAAAGGTAAAGAATGTGGTGGAACACCATGGAATGGGACGACGCGTCGCATGAGTAAGAAAGGCATGGATACAACGAGGGGATGAGTAAGGAGCGTGAGGCGAGGGGGAGGCAGCGTATGATCGGGAGGTGTGGGGATAGGAGTCACGTGATGGGGAAACACAGGGCACGTGACCATGTTGTGGATTGTGATGTGACGAGGTCGTCACAGGTAGGGTTGGAAGGACAGGGTCTGATGTGTTGCTGAGGGAATTTGACGTTGCTGTATTCTTTGGTGGCTTTGGTGGCTTCGGAGGTCTTGCTGGTGTGATTGGTGGAGATGGAGGAAGAGGAATTGATGCGGCAATTGTTGGAGAAGTTGTCGTTGTCATTGCCGTTGGTCCGCTTGCAGTTGAAGGTTGTCCGCTCGCAATACCTAAATCCTCCCCCTCGAGTGGCACCCAAATTTCTGAAGGAGTTTGCGCTGGTGGTCCCTTCCAGACAAAGTTTCTAGAAATAAGAACTTGCCGTGTGCTTCGTTTGTAATATCGAATCGCCCCGGGGCCGTCTTCAAATCCGACAAACACGTGGAGGTGCGCTTTGGGCGCTAATTTCGACTGCTTCTTTTCCTCCTTGATCCATACATCGCATCCCCACTCTCGAAAATGTGAGATATCAGGCTTCTTCCCGTGCCATCGCTCATAGGGTGTGATGCCTGTCTTGTCAGGGACGCGATTTCGAACATATACAACATGGGAAATTGCTTCGGCCCAAAGCGACAGGGGTAGACCCTTTTGAGTTCCAACCAAGTTCGATTTCGTCGTTCTGCGATTCCGTTCTGTTGTGGCAAGTATGGTGCTGTCTGATGTAATACGGTCCCCTTTTCTTCAGCCCAATCCTTCAACGCGTTGGATGAATATTCTCCCCCTTTGTCCGAGAGAATACTTTCACTTGAATTCCATATTGGGTTCGAAGAAGCTCAACATAGCCCTGAAGCTTCTGAAAGGTCACTCCTTTAACCCTGAGGAATCGAACGTCCGCCCATTTTGTTGCTTCATCGATGAATGAAATGTAGTAGTTCGCTTTCTCGATTGACTCTTTCGGTGCAGGTCCCCATAGATCCGAGTGAATGATTTCTCCTTTTTCGGTAGCCTCGTGTTTGCGTTCGGATGGGAAAGGGCGACGTGACTGCTTTGCACGGATGCAAGCCTCGCATTGGAAGGCAGAGGGGGGCGGTGTCGTCAAATTGAGACCAATTACCGAGTCCTTGGATCGCATAAGCTCGATTCCCCCAATGCCTGTATGGGCAAGTCGTTTGTGCCATTCCTCCCATGTGGCTGAGTCCGGTTCTGGCTCCTGAGCAGGGTTCGCTGATTCTGGAAGTAGGGTCCGGGCATCCATAAGGTACATGTGCCCTAGCTTCTTTCCTTCGGCAATAGCCTCTCCCTTTCAGTTCCGTAATTTGATGAGTCCATTTCGGATTTCCGCCGATCCTCCGGCATCGCCCAAGCGTCCGATTGAGATGAGGCAGCAGTTGGCAGTTGGCACGTGCATCATGTTTTCGAGGCGGGTTTTCACTGATTTTCCTTCGACTTGGCAGGCAATTTCGACAGTTCCCTGGCCTCGAATCTCAGTATCGCCTCCAACGCCACGGACCTCTTCTCTGGGTGTCTCACGGTAGGTGGTGAACATTGTTCGATCCGGGACTAGATGGGATGTGGTGCCAGTGTCGGCATACCACGATTTGGTGTTGTCCTTCGCAAATAGGGTAGTCTCCTGCATTGTGTACGCATTGTCTTGTAATGAATTGATGTCTTCGGCTTGGTTTGTGTTGTCGCAGTTTCGTCCTGACCGGTTGAAGTATCCGCCACAACCGCGCCCTCGATAGTTGCCCCCTCGATCTTCTTGTGGCGCTCGGTCTCCTTGTTGTGGATGGTTGTTGGTCCCTTGGTTTGTCCTTGAACGGCAATCAGCCGCGATGTGGCCCTCTCGTCCGCAATTGAAACATTTTCGGCTGGATCCGTTCCCCTGGTATCTCCCTCTCTGGAACTGATTATTCTGACGAGTTTTCGCAAATAAGGCTGCATCTGATCCGCTACATTCCTTTCGCCAGCGGTCTTCGTCAATGAGAACGGCGGCAAGCTGGTGAGATGTGATCGCCGTCGAGGCGGCTGTGTTTGAGGCTTGCGTGGTTGAACCTGATGGTTGGGCCATCCCTCCGGTTGCTCCAAAGTACGCTTGTGTAAAAGCGTCCCAAGATTCCGGTAAGGAGGTGACCATCACAGCGAGAAACTCTTTGTCGCTGATGTTTGCGCCCATTATGGCAATATCATGCTGAATCTGGCGGAGCTCGGCAATGTGGGCGACCATATCGCCCCCTTCTTCCATAATGACCCGATAGAAGCGCCGTCACGCGTTTAAGATGCCTAGTGCTCCTCGCGGTTCCTTTACTGCGCATAGTTGATCCCACATTTCTTTCGCGGTCTTCGCTTGTAATATGTGTACCATTTCCGCGTCGCTAATCGATAATTCTATTTGAGTTTGCGCTTGTCCGTCCTTTGCTTTCCATGCTGCTATCTTGTCGGTTTCTTGTTGTGTTGGGTTGCTTGCATCTACTACTTTTGGGTAAGCGTCCGTTCCGCCGATGATGCTGAGTAAATTTCGGTCGCGCAGGACCGCGAATAGTCTTCGCTTCCATTGAAGCCAGTTGTCACCCTTTAGGGGGTCAATGCGGTAATAAGCTGATGGGGCTTGCGTAGTCTGAGTTGTTGATGCCATATCCGGATAGGTGGGTCAAAGACGGTGATAAGTAGGATGATCTCTGTAAGTCAGCGCAGCGAGGGATTTCTGTGGTAACGAGTGTCTTCGAGTATTTACTGGGCAGCTGGGCCCATAACCTGTTGAGCGGTATCTTTAGAGTATGAGTAATAGTAGAGTAGAGACTTGAATTATGTATAGTAGACCAGCTAAGAGTACGATATTTATACAAGTGAATAGATAAAAGGAAAACAAAAGGCAATGGGATATAGAGTGAAACTAAGGAAACGGTATCTAAAGTACGGACGCTAGGATACTGTAATATATACAGTCGGACCCCTCATAACAGTTACACCCAATAACGCATTGCCCCGCACAATGCATCAAAAATTTAGCCACGAGTTCGGTAGTTAGAAAATTTATATGTAATAATGCATACTCTTTTTAATGCATAATGCATGGCCTCCAGGGTCCCACTGCCTGCTGATCATGCCTTATCACGGGATGAAAAAAAGTACAAAAGAGGTAATTTGGACGTGAAAACCCCGTTTGAATTCTAACCACGAAAACTCTCTCTCTCACAAGGCTGGTTCTACCTGACTATCCCTCTCTCTCATGTTTCGAAATGTCATCGGAAGATACTACTAAGAAGAACAAACGGGTCCGTCGACCCCTCACCGGAGCCGTCCCCACAACCGAAGAGTCCAAAAAACAATCCAATACTACCCTAGCTGATCGGATTGCCATTCTGGACTACATAGCCGAACACCCGAGTCCCAGCCAGGCACAGGTTGCCAGTCACTGCCAGAAGAATGGCTTCCCTACAATGAACCAATCAACAATCAGCCGCATTGTCAGTCAAGAACTGGAGATAAGGGCCGAGGCTGAGAACGCCGGCAACCTACGCTTTAAGCGACCATGACTGGTAGAATTCCCTGCCGTTGAAGAGGCCCTGGTTGTGTCACGACCACGGAGTTTACGGAGTAAGGCACGTGACTTTAGTAAACTTTCGCCCTCATGCTGTCTGATCACACCTCGTTTTATCCTCGAGACGCTTACGCATCCACCACGCTCACTAAGCAAAACCTTGATAACGGATCATTCTACAATGTTCCATAACGTTCTTTACCATTCTAGTTACTTCTGTGGTTATGTCTCGATGTATATAAGTACCAGCCTAGTGAGGAGGGTTGTTCCTCACTTTGCCTCTTGTATTCTACCAGCCAAAGTACCTTGCAACCCTCGGGCTATTGGGCGTTCCCTGATAGTGATCTCACTCTGTTAACCACCTACCTAAGCGACCTACACTCTACCCCTGTCCTGACCCAGACCTCTCCCCTTGCCCTGTAACCCTTGACCTTGTACCTGAGGTCTGACAGGTTGCTTGGATGCTCCAGGCGCAAACCAAAGGAATCCGAATTACCGGGGAGGTCTTGCGCGAGAAAGCACAGCGCTTTGCGGAGCTTGAGGGTCTCGATTCGAAGGAGTTTCTCTCCTTGTCGAATGGATGGTTAGACGGTTTCAAAACCTGTCAAGGCCTGAAGCAGTACCGCTTTCATGGAGAGGCAGGGTCGGTGGAGAAGGACGATGTTTGCGCGGAACAGGCGGCTCAAGAAACTCACAGACCAATATGCCTTGTGCGATATCCTAAACATGGACGAGACTGGTCTAAATGACCGGATGCCACCCGACCGTGGTCTCGCCACTGCACAGTTCTCAGGAAAGAAGGCCAACAAACATCGCATAACCTATGCGCTCACAACAAGCGCCGATGGCTCGGAAGCCTTTCCACCGCTGGTCATTGGGCATGCGCAACATCCCCGATGCTTTGCAAAGAAGTCGGGGAAGGATTTAGGGTTCGATTATTGGTGGAACAAAAAGGCATGGATAACGGCTTCGATATTCCAAGATTATCTCAAAGGCTTAGATGTGCGGATGCGAAAGGAAGGACGGCGGGTTCTTCTCCTGGTCGATAATGCTCCATCACACATTTTCAACCCCGATACCCTAACAAACGTTACCGTTGAGTTTATGGCACCCAACATGACCTCTTGCATCCAACCTAACGATGCCGGGGTCATCAAGGCATTCAAAGCGCACTACAAGAGCCTATTCTGCAAGCGCGCAATCGATCGTGAGGAAGCCGGCAAGGTCGATCTCTACCAGATTGACCAATTGGAGGCAATGCGACTTGCTCAGAAGGCATGGTCCCGTGTCACCTCAGGGACTGTCCGCAATTGTTGGCGCCATTGCGGGATCGTCTCACCGCGTGACGCTGATGGGGCAGTGCTTCCAGAAGCTCAACCTATCGCTTCTTCGGAGCCCAAGAAGAAGGCAGTGAAGAAGTCTCTGAATGACCCGGATGTTGCCAAGGCCGTTGCAAATCTGGACAAGACAATAAACGACCTGGCAAAGCGTGCCATAGCGCCAACGAGAGTGATGCATGCGGAGGAACTGCTTAGCAAGGATGATGGGGAGACGGAAGGAGCTATGACCGAAGAGGAGATCATGGCTCAGGTGCTAAAGGACCGTCGCGCAGCTGAGACCAGGGAGGACAGCGAGATCGAGATTGATTCTGATGATGAGACGGAGATCCCTGTGCCTGTTATCACTGCCGCAGACGGAATGCGCTACTTGCGCGATCTTGCGAGACTTTTTGACACACAGGCTGGGCAAGAGTTCCGCGAAGCGTCGAGGCTTATTCCGAAACTAATCAGATCACCAAATACTTCTGTACAGGAGGGTAAGAAGCAGAGTAAAGTGATGGACTACTTTATAGAATGGCCTCGGTCACCATAATTAGACTTAGTTACACTTACTTTTGCTTGTCTTGCATAATGCATTCCCCCAGATTATGCATGGCTAAAGCTGTCCACGGAAACGATGCAGTATGAGGGGCCCGACTGTATAGGCTAAGTGGGGAGACCGGTGACAAGCACGGATACCAACACTGTCGGCTTCTCTGTTTGAGTGTTTTTGTCGTAGCTCAGACCATACATGTATTGTTGAATTACAGTGATAATAACTATTCGATAATCCCTCAGGGAGCTTCTGCTTGAAGGTCTAGTTAGGTTGCAGCTTGGTTTCCGGCAAGATCTTGAGGGTATGCCAGGCTCCTGACAGCGCCATGGGTCAATGGCGTTGTTGTCCTTGTTGTCCCCGTTGTCCAACGGCTGCCTTTGCAGCGCAAAAGTCGCAAAGTCAACCAGCAACAACGAACCCCTCACACCCAATGTTTCCGTTAGTGTACTTGACTCTACAATCTCGATATCCTCAGCGCACTCAACCAAGTTGAGCAGAGTCCGCATCCGGTTGGGAGCCGGTTTGTTGTGTACCACCCACTCCATCGCCCGCCCAACCTCAAATACCCTCCCACAGGAACACCTGAGGTGTGGCCGCCTGGCCGCGAACCTTGCTATTACTGCACAATGAGGTGTACGAGGTCTGGGTGGTGTGGTGGCAGAGCCGGTGGGACAGCAATCTTACACTGGAAGACTTTAAATATTACCGTATTTAGTTGACGGGTAAGTCTCTTGGGTTCAAGTATTACGTACGCCTAATTTATAAATATTCTCGCTTTAGCGGCTGATAGGGTTATGTCCTTGTAGTCCCCATTGCCGACGCCCGCCACCAACCAAACGTCCACACCGACTCCCTTCCTACCTTCATCACCACTTCTACCGCCACCGATACAACCAACACCACAACCGCCACCAACACCGCGCACCTGGCAGTCCCGTGTCTTTTCTCGCTGGCTGGCTATGTCTCACCTAAGAAAGGCGGAGGGCTCCGGCGGTATGGTCTTGTTTTGGGAGGCTTCACTTCCGTATTTGGCTAAAACCGTAAGTCCCTGCCTTAGTCTATTCATTAATGTGGTTATGTCTAATGGACGTTTCCCTTTTTGCGGGCTTGTTCTTGTTATGTCCGCGTATAGCTGGTCGGCGTCTGCGAATTGTCCAAGTCCCCCTGCCCACTGTCGACGTCCTTGCCTTTACCCCCTGTCCCACTACCACCACCACCACTGCTGCCACCACCACTACCAGCTTCAGTACTGTTGATACCATAATGACCAGCCCCCAGTTCCAGCTGCATGCTCGCTTCCTGGCACGGTACCCAAAGTGTGCACCATGTCCGAAACCCTGGCCAACTCTAATCATCCAACCTTCCCCCGCTATCTCTTGCCCAACTCCTGCCTGCTGGAAAGCACACGTCCACAATTGCCATCCCACCGCTCTGCAGTGACGATCAACTGGCAGCAATCCACCGCCACATCTATCACCTGCTAGCTTGACCAAGTTCAAATTCCAACCAGTCTCATTGATCTCAATCCACCTGTCCACCACGCGTCCACCACCAAACCCAATAACCATTCCATGCAAATGTTGAGTATGGTACATGCGGCTATCTCCCATGGTTTATGTTTGACTAAAGCCAGCTCCAATGACAGGCAAGACGTCTCAAGGAGCAAGGGCACAAAACCCAACTCAAGGCAACCTCTCTCGCCTGATCGCAACGACCACCTTCGCAAGCCCTCCCCCACCACGCTTTGACCTCTAATTCTCAGGCTGGCCCTTCATTTCAATACCTCCCCTCTCAACAAAGGGCACGCCATTATACTGGCCCCACACAAGAGGTGCAGCCGATGGATCTGGATGGAGACCTTCATCAGCAAAATGCCTTTTGGTATATATCTCCTATGAAAAGTATATAGTCTACATATGCTATATATTTGGCCCCTAGTATATATCATGATATAGCATTGAGTTGCACCTTATATCATCGTATAGCACTTTATAGCAGATAATATCAGCATAGCCCAATAGCATTTTATACCACCATATTCATGTTGTCTTGTATCGTATCATAGCATTACATATTTGTATTGCATTTTATATCCATTTGTTTCTGTATAGCGTACAATTGCAACATGTACTGTCATATTTATTTATTCTTAATTTAATATTTATTTATTTATCGATTCCTTTAGATAATGCCTATTAGCAGTAGCTGAAAGCTGCCATGCTTTCTCATATCTCTACACTATCTTTGTTGAAATATTTCCCAGTGTGTGGGGATTATATACGTCCTTGGGTAGTCATGCTTTTGTTGTGTGCATCTGTTGTTGAGGTTCGCTTTTGTGGTGGATTGTTGTGGTGGTCAGGGTTTGTGATGGTGGTGGTGGTCTGCTGTAGTTGTGGTCTGTTGTTGTGGTTGTGGTTTGTTGTTGTGGTTGTGGTTTGTTGTGGTAGAAAGGTGTTGTTGCCCTGTGGGAAAGTTTCGTTTTGCACAAACACGCGTCCCGCGCAACTTCTCCCCCCTCTAAGTCCACCAACCCACCCCTCCCCTCTAAGTATGCAACCGCCCCCTCCGACACTCATCACTCTCCCTAGACCCTCGCCGACCCTTGCTCCAATCTCGCCGACTCTTGCCCCGATCTTGCCGACTCTCGCCAACTATTGCACCAACCCCGCCAACCTTTGCCTTGACCTCAGCAACTTTGCCATGACCTCGCCACCTTGACCCTGCCCCATCAACCCTTGCCTGATCTCGCCAACCCTCGCCAACCCTCATCTCAACCTTGCCAACTCTCGCCCCCACCTTGCTGACCCTCGTCCCAACCTCGCCGACTCTCGTTCTGACCTCGCCAACTCTCGTTCCAACCTCGCCAACTCTCATTCCGACCTCGCCAACTCTCACTCCGACCTCGCCAACTCTTGCCCTGACCCCACTGCACTGCAATCTTGCCGACCCTCGCAGACCCTCGCCATGATCTCGCCACCTCCCGTCAGCGTGATCTCGCCACCTCCTGCCAACTCTCACCCTGACCTTGCCAACCCCTGTCCCAACCTCGCCAACTAGTGTCTTGGCCCTGCCTCGACCTAGATGACTCTTGCCCCAACCCTGACTGTGCCAACTGTTGCTCCAAGCTCGCTGACTTTTGCACTCTGCCCCCGCCTCACCGACTCTTGCTGCGATCTTGCCAACTCTCGCCATGATCTCACCGACCCTCACCGACCCTCGCCTCAATCTCGCCGACACTTGCCAACCCTTGACTCTCGCCCCAACCGTGTCAGCTTGCGCCCCAACCCCACCAACTGTTGCCCTGATCCCGATTAATCAAATTTAGTATTGAATTAGATTATATATTGTAATTAGTGTAATATGAATATAAATTGCTATTAAATGCAATGGGCTGGGAAATAGCTATATTATTCTATACTGAGATATACTAATGTATAGTGATATACTACCATGAACTGAAATAAACAAATACACAGATATAAATAGATATGATGATATATATATGATATATACCAATTAGAGATAAATATGCCGCTATAAACTGCTATAAACTGCTATAAACTGATACGTTGCTATATGTGCTATATAGCAGTTTATAGCAGTTTATAGCAGTTTATAGCATTTTATACCATCTTATATCAGGGACCCATTTTGCTGATGTTGACTTCGACAGTGGTTCCCCCCGCCCTCACCCTCCAGGACCCAGCAGTCACCACACTTCCACCCTACCCTCGATTCCTATGCAGAAATTCCCACATCAGTGCCAAATTCAACCTCACCAGGCAGGTTTGATGTGGCGGAATCAGACGACCCGCTGACTGGCATGGGTGGATCCCCGCCAATATTTGTGGGGCAATCTGATGATGAAACCGATGGAGGCAACGAAACGGGTCAAGGTGCTGGTGCCCTCAATAGTAATGGAGGGGATGAAAGTGATGGAGAAGGTCAGGAAAAAGGGGGTGCAATTGGGGGCCATGGCCTGGGTGACTGCAGCCCTGATGGGGAGCTTGACCCCAATCTTGGAGATCCTGGGAGTGATGAAGATGAGCGGCCATGGTACCTTCCCTTTGACAACGATGAACCCTGGAGGGCAGTCTCTCCTTCCAAGCCGGCCTCCCCCGGTGAGGATGAGGACACTATCTTGGGGTCTGGGTTGCCAGACCTGCAGTACCGTGCACCATCTCACCAACCTAATGACAACGATTTTGGCGGACCAACACCCTCTCTACCAACTACCCCACTCAACTTTCATCCCCAGCCCATCTGGGTACGCCAAACTGCCAGCAATGCATCCCAAACATATCTCCAGTCTCACACTGTCTGGTTTATCCGCGTTCTCCTCATTGTTGTACTGCATCTACACTTCTCATATCACCTTCCCTTTGCTGGCTGCAACATTATATTGTTTGCCATTAGCCTTGTGCTTCAACATGTAGCGCCAAACACGACTCGCATGCCTATCACGCTGGTTATGGCGATCAAGCCGTTCAACTTGAAGGACCAATTCGGCGTGCACCCTACATGCATGGCCTGTCATCGTATCCACATCGATTGGCGCCCTCCAAGTCCCGGAATTCCTGACCAAGGAGCTTACAACTGCTCTGAATGTGAGACGGAACTTTTTTCAACCTTGTCCTCCCCAGGCTTCTTCGACTTGCTCCTTGGTCCCTCCAACTCGGCTCAGCCCTCTCACCGTAAACCAAAGATGGTTGTATCATATCGGTCAATTCCCGAACTTCTGTCCGAATTTTTAGCACACGATGGGATGTTGGAGAAAATGGACTCATGGAGGGACAAGCCAAGATCGGAGGGTGTTTTGGGCGATGTTATGGATGGCCAGGTATGGAAAGAGTTGAAGGGGCCAGATGGGCAACCCTTCTTCGGTGACCATTGTCCAGAGAAGGTTCGCATTGGCCTTGTGGTTCATCTCGACTGGTGCGTGACTGCCTATCTTGAAGAACTGTAGACTCACAGGATATTATATAGGTGCAACTTTCATGCTAGTTCACAGTCACCACATCATTCAACGGGGCTTTTTTCGAGTCTGTCGCAAATCTTCCCAAGTCTGATTGGTTCGTGTTTGAAGCCAGTGCCTTGATCTGGCACGCACTGACGGTCACTGTGCACTAGATATCAGACAAAGAACCTGCTCATTCCTTGCGTCATCCCTGGTCCTAAGGAACCAAATACGCGTCAGCTTCAGGAGGATATCATTGTAATGGTTGATGAGTTGCTCCAACTCTACAAGAGGGGTATGAACTCACCAGCATCACCCAGTACAGTCATTCCCCCCAGGTCCTAATGAATCAACCACTGATTACAGTTTCTGTCTAGAGCACCTTGTTCGTGCAATCGTCACTCTTGTTATCTGTGATCATCCGGCCATGTGCAAGTTCTTTGGTTTGGCTGACAAGCAGCATGAGAACACGCCTTGCCACCATTGTAATGTCAAGGCATCCGAATGGTGGACTAAAGAGTCACTTTCATGTGGTAAGTTGTATGATTTGAGTCACCTGTTTTCTCTTCAGCGCTCAGGTTGTTGTTATATGTGTAGGCTGTCGATCCAAAACCTTTGCTGAGCTGCGTGAGCTGGCAGCAAGGTATCAGCAGCTACCCCCAGACAGGCAAGAGCAAGCCTTCAAAGAAACTGGGATTCAGTGGTTTGCTTTCATCAAACTTCCTTATTTCAACCCAATCAGAATGGCCGTCCTGGAGCCCATGCACAACATTCTTTTAGGTACGATGACTCCAGTTCCAAGGACGTTGATCAGTCCATTGACTACGGTTAAATTTGAACAGGTATCGTAAAGACACAGTGGTATGATATATGGATCAAGCGAGAACGGGCACTTCGTGAAACAACAAAAGATGGGACCAAGCGTGAACTTGAAGATGTCCATGCACTCCTTCGAACAGTTAGTGTCTGCATTTCTTACCCTATGCAACCAGATAACTCATGGCCTGACCATCTAGGCTGAGTTTCCAGCCTGGTTAAGCCGGTTTCCTTTGCAGATTGTTGTTCCTGCGGGGGGGAGTCTTTCAGCTGATGAATGGAAAACTCTGGTTCTGGTTTTTGGGCCACTTGCAGTACACTGGATTATTTATCAATATTTTCACACCTCTCTGATTATGCATTTCTCTCTCTTAGCTTCCCATTGTATGGGATGACTGGATAGATGCTGCCGAGACCGAGGCCCAGAATGTGTCCGGTAAGGCTGCAGAAAAGCGTTACCGGCTTGAGAGAAGACATGAGAAACAACTTACCGAGTGGGAAGACCAGGCTATCGCAAGTCAGCACATCATACGGGAACAGGCAAAAGGGCGCCTATTGCACTACAGCAAGTACACTGAAGCCTACATCCCAGACCGGCCAGCAACACCCGAGCTTCCAGAGGTTCCAGATGCGGAACATCCGCAGCTGAAGCTTGGAGAAATGAAGTTATTCTTGAAGCTCTCTGCTCTCACCGTCCTACTGTCGAGAACGATCCGCATTAATGATCTCCAGCACGCGCACCAACAACTTTTGGAGTACCTGCAAGAATATGTTGAGGTCTGTCTTTTACTAATTCTGTTCATGTATACGAGTCTTACATGATGTCACCACAGATGTATGGACCCAATGCTGTCAAGCCCAACTTTCACTGGGCGACACATCTGTATGAGCAGATCCTCGACTATGGCCCAGTGTATGGGTTCTGGGCTTTCTTACAAGAGCGTCTGAACTTCATTGTGAAAAGTTTTCGTACCAACAACCGTGGTCAGGGGCAATTGGAGGTGACAATGATGCGGTCATATTCTGCGTTAACGTCACTTCGCAACCTTGTGAGCAGCTTCTGAGGCAGTGGGAGTTTCTGGAGCTGACACACTGCGCTTCTCTAGCTTTCATCTGTTGTCTCGAGTTCCCAAAATGCGCAAGCAATTGATGGAGTGGAGTGGAGTGTTTTGCAATTAATTGTTGATCATCTCCTTGCAGATCCTTTGGCTCGTGGGACATGGGAAGCCACTGCTCAGTCTGCAGAGCATGGCCATAGTAAGGGCTATCCGTCATTTGAATTCTTCAAGTCCTTTACCGTTTCCTTACCCGCATCTTTTTCAGGTCCGAAGTTGTACCGTGTTGGACCCCAACAACCACCTCAACAACTCGACACAAGCTTTGCCACATCCCTCCTTCACTACATCAATTCCCAGCCAGGATTTCTCAACAACCCAGTGCTTCGTTCCTCAAATGCGCTTGCAGTCCCAGGTCGTATCCTTCCTAGCTTTGTTACACCAATCGACTACATCATCCTCGACATCACGTCGCGCGCCGCCAACCTGTGGGAACGCATAGCCCTCGCAGACATTTACCGACGCTGGTAGCCTCTGACCACGCCTTACAAGGCCTCGTCGCGAGAAAGTCAGACTGATAGCATACTGGTAACATAAATAATGAATTGTGCGCCTTGTGAATTATCACCATCACTGATCAACCACCATAGAAAAGCAGAAAATCCCTCGGCCCCCGTCACAACTGGGGCTAGCGGAGTCAGTTTTTGTTTCTTTTCTCGTATTCTTTTCTCGATTCTATTTGGTAAATGGTCGGGTATGAAAAACTCTATTCTTTCTATATTATACACCTGTCAGCTTGTCCTGCAGACCTGCAAGCGAGCAGGTCCGAGTGCACGGCGGGCCGATGTGCTGGCCGTTTTTTTCTAAGTCCCTCGTGCCCTTCTTGTGCCCTTTGGTAGCGCTAAAGGGGTGTAAACAAGTTGGGTTCAAACGAACAGGGTCCAACCAGCGTATATGTACGCGCGGTTCAAATTCAAACTCTCCTCACCCACTCTCTCTCTCCCCCTCTCACACTCCTCAGAGTCCCCCTCACCAAACACCGAATTATACGTTAGACAGTGAGTTTTGCCCAAGATAATCGACTAACTATCTACTACTAACTCTTGACTCTGCATCGACTAGAACGCTCATCTGGTTCGTCCGAATACGTTTGAGGCTGCAACGTGAGTTTGCTCATGCCTGGCCTTCAGTGCACATACTAATCCATCTCTCACAGCCCTAGCAAAACCGCTGGCGCGCTCGTTACTGCTGGTAAAGTATTGGGTGAGTATGATAGGCTTCATCACGGGACTGTACTCTGCTGACCGCTCTCTCCCTCCAGGAGCTGATGGCGAAGCCATGGACCATTTTCATGATTATTGTAGTCTAGCTTCGATCCGGACAGCATGTATACTTAGATATAAAAGATAAATATAAAGCTTTTGTCTCTCTTTAGAACGGGTTCTATAAGTGTGCAAAAGTGGACGATAAAATTTGAATATTGACCGTCACTGGTTCTGCTTGTGGACGCTGATCAGGTCTCTGCCAGATTTATAATATCCATAAGTCTGGTAGACCTGGGAAAATTTGATCAAGCTTAGCCTGATCGGTAAGGACTCATCAGAAAATCGAAATGGGACATAGGTCTTATAGACGTTTTAGGTCTGATAAGCGCTGACCGATTCCCGGCCAGGTCAGATAAGATAGCGGCGTCCGAGGTGATGGACAGCAGGAAGATCACTCCAATTGATGCTAAGCATGGCGAAGGCAAGGCAACCATTATTCAAGCATGCTGGAGGGTTGCGGAAACCGAAACGATCTGGGTTGGAGAACTGCTGAAAGTATTTATCGTCGCACAAGATGACCTCCATCAGGAACCTCTTGCGTTGATTAGGTGGCTTAAACCAGCAACATGTTCACCCCTCCACGACGATGTCTGGAGCATTTACAGGTATGCTAACTTTTCTTTACCTTAAGTTTGCCACTTTGGGCTGAATTGAACCGCTAGCAATGTGCTTGATATTAGGGTTTGGGAGTTCCAAGCTTTTGCGGATAATGCAACTGATGCACCACCAGTGATACAATGATTCTCGAGCATCATATCTGAGGTGGCCTGTATCACTGTCCGGAGGATGAAGGGATCTTCTCAACGGCTTTGGCTGACATCGGTTGTCTCTGATCCTTTCACCGTTCTAGGGAAAACACACTTCTGCCCGTTCGTGAACACCGTCGCAGAGAGCCCTCCCAGCTGTGAACGGTGAACCCATCATAGCAATAAATATCGATCCAAAGCAATGGGGCATTCGCGGTATGAATCGAAGGTGATTATCTAACTCAATACGGAGCCTTTACCCGCTCAGTATATTAGTGCCTCACCGTTAAAAATTGTCGCTTGTCCCCCAGTGCCCAGAGCTGCTTTTAATGCCAGCGGTATCATTCACGCAGCCCAGCCTACTCGTGTTTGATTTCTGCAGCGGGAACTCCGCTCGGGATCATGATGTGTTTGGAGATTCAGACTGAACGAGTTAGATCCCCGCATCGCCGCTGCAACTATCTCGGCAATGCCATTAGTCAAGATAGTTCTGAGTCTTCTCTCAAAATAACTGACTTCCGAGTAGCTGGAAAGATGAATTTGAAGAAAGAGCAACATTAGTCTTGGGGAGGGCGACTTATGAAGCTTGCACTCCCAGGGTGCCCGTTCCCCAATTGGCAACCGCCCGAAACCTTGAAGGGGTACAGTCCGGGTGGAAGCTCAAAGATCCTGCCAGTTATTTTACTTTAATTGATTCGATTTAGTCTAGTCTCCACCGAGCCTTAGCAGGGCAGGCTTTGCCTTGGTGGAGGCATTTGACTGCAGCAAATATTACGTCCCCGAAAGTCCATCCAGAAAGTCCCTATTAGAGGTAGACGGTATACAGCGGGTGCAAGTGATTGCCCCAAGATAGCAGGGGTCATGCCTCCAATCAGTTTATTTATTGGATGGGTTTCCAATGGCGCTCATCATCACCTGACGCGGTGAGACGTCAGGTGCAGACCGGCATCTGGACCAACCTATCCACACATCAAGAGTGGGACCTGTTCTGGGGAGTATAGGTGCATCGACGAAACATGAGTGGTGCGTGTTTGGCGAAATTCAGCACTAAGCGATATGAGAAGGCGGGCGATGGATAGCTCCTTGCAAGTGGTTCCCTGCACCTCGGCGCACCCACCTGGACCAAGTCCGACGGGGAGTATCGTGCCCCCGAACCGAATAATTTTTACAAAACGCTACAGAGTATTGCTAGCTTATGGCCACTTATGTAAGTGCCCAAGGTGATTCGATTCGGATCGATTATTGGTTGACGAGACTTCTGTTTAGGACTCGGAGGTGCGGCCAGGTAAGCGGTACCTTGGAGGCGGGGATTGAAGGAATCAAGGACACCATCCATTTGGTTAAGCCAATCACGTGGTACGGAATGCCGGATATTTTGTAAGAGCCAAGCATTTCGGGTACTTTGTTGCAGATGAAGCAGAGTGCTGGAGACATCGCTTGATCTGCGGGGCCGTTTGTTACCCGAATCGAGACCTTTGGCCGACGGAGGAAGAGACCAGGACTAATGACGTCAAGTGTGTCGTAGCTGTTCTCGTATTCATTTCGAGCTGACTATTCATGTGGAGAAGAGAATGGGACGAGCGACAAAGCGTTGGCGCTCGACTTGACAACAAACCCGACCAATCAAAGTGCGTTTCGAACTGAATTGCAATCACTTGGTGAAGCCCAGCTCCACAACATACACAGACGGTAAACGCTTTCGCCTCTCCAAGCGTATAAAATGGTGCACTGACTGACGTGCACCTCATTGACTGTTTATAGCTTGGGACCGAAAGTTTGGATCTGAACCGCTAGCCACCACCCGCGCCAACATGCCAATGTCACCCATTCATCACCGTCACAATCCTCTGCGTCGATTGCTCGCTCGACAATAGGGAACACTTTGGAATGAAGCTCGGCGCCACTCCCACTCCAGTCATCAAAGATACCCCGATGACTGCAAACTTACGACGATGCATGGTCCCTCCTCCATCAATACCTACGATCTTGTTCTCTCAACCCCCGCGCGCTTATGAGGCAAAAGAAGGCACGCCACCAAAAGGCCGACCGCTGAATTTCGTTATGACAGGGCCTGACCCCTGGGCGTGTCGGAACGGACGAGGATGACCGGGCCAGCTGCCGAGCCTCTCCGCAGACTGGACCTACCAGATGCGGCGTTGACGGTTTGCAGGCGGGGCGTCAACCCACCGAAGTCCTTTTCCTCCAGGGTCATGCGTGTGTGCTTCAGCTCAGCTCAGCAACCCAACGCCTGCAGCACTGTTTCCGCTGCACATGCGTTCACAAGCTGAGGGCTCGCTCGCGCACTGCGACTCCTCCCTCCTGGACGGACTTCCCCTCCCCTCCCCCCTTCACACCAACTTCCGCGCCAAGACCCATGAAACCCTCTCCCTGCGCTCCTCTCCCTCGCTGTTCGGCATCGAAACATGACGCAGAAGCACAAAGCCTTCCCAATCCGTCAGGTTCAGGATACCGCCGACCCCAGTCCTCCAGCCGCACCCGCATCGAACGACGGATAACTCGCTAGCCCAGTAAAGCGGCGCGTGCCGATTCTTTTCTTCCTCTACGCCAGCTCCTTGAACACCGCCGGAGTGGGCTGGAAACCCACATCTCCGCCTCAGGTCGCGACGGCTTACGAGCGCACGCAGCACGGCCCCAGGAATTACCCACCGCCTCAGTCATCGGATTCGAAGCGAGTCAAACAATTCTGCTTTGCAACATCATCAAGTCGAAGGAGAGATATGCTGCAGCCTATGCAGCAGCTTTGGCTGGTGAACGGTCGGGACAGTTAGCCTCGGCTTGACCTTCAAGACGCGGACGTTCTGGCGTCTGCCGAACGTTATCATCCTGGAATCCATGGAGCAGGTCGTTCTGTTTGTCATGGGACGGTTTGCGTTCCAACCTCATCTATACCAGGGTCCGCCAGCGGGGGGAACTAGTTCGCAACATCCTTTCAACGCCCCATCACGTCTGACGAAATACCAGCCAGAGCCAACTTGCGGTCCTCCAATCCAACCCCGAACATCTGGGACGATTTCGCTTTCCGAGTGCTCGATGGTTCTGGTCGTGGGTC
>WSTX01000024.1:0-34268 GCA_019633405.1 Tulasnella sp. 408 | reverse complement strand
GCGTTGAGGTCATATTGCGTGGATGCCCTCAAGATTTACGGTCGAACACGGTGGTCTCTGAGGAAGGTTGATGCCGCATCCTAGGACCATCTTCAAGGCTCGTAAATCACATTATATTGTTACAATACCGGGTGTAGATCGAGTAGGTAATCCCTAGCACACATTGAAATGTTCCGCTTATACCTAAGTCCTCTTCTTCATGTCTTTTAGCTTCCGGAGGTTCTTCAATCAGGAATATTTCATTACCGTGGTTTGCTGTTCCCGTTCGACTCTCTTGTGCAATACAACGTTTCTCATACTAGAAAGATTTAAGTCCCGATAACAGTCAACATACATATTTCGTATCTACCAGGGGTTTACGCGCGCCAGGCGGTAAGCGCGGATATGGGTTACCCTCCTTCCTGCGTCCTTCTCGTGGAAGCGATCTCGACCCCTTAACCAATGCAAACTCAAGAAACATCCCGAATGCATGGTACACTGTGTAATACCGGACCAGAGATAGCATGAACAAAGTCCGAGGAGGAAGCCTGCAGGATCATCACCTTGGACGTACGACGGTGGTTTCTCCGGTTCTATGCAAGCTCCCCGAATCCGGATAATAAAGTCTCAGCGAGCCTCCTCAGGCCATATCCCTCTCCAACTTCGACTTTCTCCGATCTCAGAAGTGTCTATGTCCGTATCCTTTGTGGCCTTAATGAAAACGCATGTGCCCGAGGATGGAGACGTTGAAGCCGTATTCGTAATTGGTGAGCTGTTAACAAAGAGTTTAAGTACTGGTGATTGGGGTCGGTCGGAAGGGGCCGAAGTAGATAACAGTAATTGGGGTGACGAGGAGAGATGCCGGCGGGACCCTAAGTCGAGAGAGCGAGACTAAAGCAAATATTGAGCGGAGTTTTCAGGTCGACCTTTGGGACCAAGAAAGGATAAGTCGGTATTGACGGTACTTGACGGGCCGGTTTGACGAAGCACTGACTAAGGGAGTTTTGAATATTCATTCAGATAGAGAGTGATGCGTTTGTGTAGAAGGCACTCTTCTTGACGCAATCGAATCGGGTGATGTTGCCCCGTGGGCCTTGCTTCCTGCGCTGCCACGAACATCCTGATTAGACCCACACAAGCACGAGTGGAGAAAGCATCTCGCAGCTACTATAGCCCCGTGATGACGACACTATGCGGTGGAAGCCATATGCAAGAAACGAGAACATGATTTTTATGTCTACCAGAAAGCGACGTTGGGTTCAACATCAAATCACCTCTCAGCAAGGGCAACAGGCTGGTTACATAGTGTGAAAGAGTTGAACATATTTTCACGTGGTACATATGCGTACGCAGCTTGAAGGCTTATCTCTTGTTCGAGGCTCTGCGGGATCGAGGCCTCTGTTTGTCTCCATGGCTGAGCGAGGACGTGCCTGAATTTCAACCCAAACTGCCCGACGTCTCCAACACTCGACGAACAGAACACTTTCAGTCTCAGCTCCTCCACCACTCAAGACGCACCACTGTCCAATTACCTGCTCCACTGTTTCAATTTAGCCCCGGACTGCTTACTCGCCCTCGATACCTGCGACTCCACCATGCACCGTCAGCTCCGAGGCCTGATGCAAACGCGTCTCGTCCTGGCTTGGGAGGCACAGCGAAAGTCAGAGCGAACAATATTTTGACTGCATTACTGCGAGGCGCCACGTTTCAGCGACCTCTAATGGCCATCGCGGCTACCGGCCTCTCTGGATGTCAATCGGGCCAACGGCGTGCGAGGACGACGGATACGAGAGACGGCGGCACGTTGGTAAGCACGGAGCAGCATCATGTTTCACTTGAACGTTTCTTGATCATTATTGTACCCATTTGGATGCTGTGTCCTCCTCGGGTGCACATCATATGACGACAGACTTGGTGATGGCGTTCACCTTCTTAGGTGTGGACAATCACAATCAACCGACTACGCCCAGCATCCTTCACCTTCACGAATGAGTTTGATCTGAGGTGTGCGAGGTAGGTGCGGCTTTCTCGAAGCTGTGAGCGTGGGCACTGGCTAGCACCAAACTCTTTGCTCAACCGCTGTCTGCCCTTAGCCGCCCACCCACATACCTGTCATTTCAGACTTTCCTCCTTGGCAACAGCGACTGCACTCAAGCAAGCTTGCACTGCCATGCAACCTGGCTGCTTTCAGAAAGAAAACACTCTACAGAAGGAATCGAGGAGCTACCTGATGTCTCGCCATCGGCGGGAGACGAACTATCTTGGGATCCGAATGCGAAACCAAAGCGGGGTGGAGGTTCGACGCCAAAGCATGGTAGGCCATCGAAATTGCGGGTTCGCTTGGTCCAGAAGTGCTATCACGGCTGGGAAGGCGTCGCCGTCTCCGCGAAAGTATCAACATTCTTGTGAGTTTTGGTCGCTATACCGTGCTTTTCCGCACCGATTGACTTTTAATTTCCAATCTCACGTATTAGACGGACCGAAGCACCTCGCTCTTCGTCTCGATATCCGTTCTTTTGTGGCTCGAACAGCTCGCAGTCAACATTTCGCATCCGTTTGTGTGCGGACAAAAGATCTTACAGTATCTCGCCCACCTGGATTCGTCGTCGCACCAAGAAACGCACCTTCGCTCAACCGGCTTGCAAGCTTCTCAATTTCGTGACGCTACGTTGAGCGTACGAAGACCGCGGCTCAGGGCCCACCACCTCTGAGTGCGGGGAAGTGGAGGAACGTTTTACTGCTCCGTGGATAGTGTTCCTTCCGGGCAAGAGGATCTTTTTTCACCGCGACGGATGGAGGATCATGACGCGGTTGGCCTTCATAGGAGCGACTTGGAAGGTGGACTGCCGGAGCGGGTCGGCAGGATGGCATGCTAGCGAGTTCTCGGCTGCCATCGCCACTCCCTCCCCCATCCTCTATAGCCGCGACGGGCAAGAGCAATAGCAAGAAGAGGGGGTCATTGTCGAGAGTAACCTATCGCTCTGGACGTGTGGACGAAAGTATGCTCGATACCCTCATCACGCTGGCACAAGTCCCTTTACCACTTCCTCCGAAACAAACTCCGGCAACTTACAAGGAGACGCTCGAGGACCCGGTACGCGTTCTCCTTATAAGCTTTCTACCCTCCTTATTCGTATCTGACCCCAATCTCCCCACTTCCGCCGTTGCAGGATCTGCCAAATCGCCTGTCCGTCGTGGGCCGACCCCCTCGCGGCTTTCTACACTGCAACGCCCCATCCGTCCAAAGCATCTCCTAAATCGGAAACCCTGCGCTCAGAAGCAAGAAGAGTTCCTTCCGCATCAGGTCAA
Organism: Tulasnella sp. 408; assembly: GCA_019633405.1. NCBI lineage: Eukaryota > Fungi > Basidiomycota > Agaricomycetes > Cantharellales > Tulasnellaceae > Tulasnella > Tulasnella sp. 408. The sequence continues at coordinate 30,980 of WSTX01000024.1, read as the reverse complement.
ACATTCGAACGAATGACCTTTCTCTATCAACACTGTCGATGCTTGGTTCCGAACGCCCAGGGGCTGGGATGCTACGTGACACGAGACGGAGCCGTCCCAACCACTCGTAAGAGCTGCGGAGAGTACCGATGTTCGAAGGAGTTCTCAAACTCACCACTTAGGTCTCTTTCGGACTCTAGCCGCCCTTCAACTTCAGAGCAAGGCAGCTTCGACTCGCCCCTCGCCGGCCCGAAACTGATCCCGTCAGAAGTTGGATGTTCGCAGTTGGGTTCGATCTTCTCGCCCCACGCGTCCCCATAATGCAACATGCAGGCACAGCTTCGGGATACAGGAGGGCCAATGCTGTCGGGGTCGCGGACAATCGAGGAGGTGGGACAACGCGCATGGCGCCACGAAGGTGGTGAAATCGTTACGGGGACGAGGAGGACGATCTGTCCAAGCTAGCAGGCTGATTTGCGCTGGGATTAGTGAGTCTTGACGTGGTTGATCCTGTGAGGTTGACGTCTCCGAGCGACTTCACTCAGCATATCACGCCGCTGCCACGCTGATACCGGCCCAAACCTCAGTCTCCTGCCCACACCACATTATAGAAAGTGTTCTTAATTTATCTCCAATAGCTACATGTACGCCTTTGCTCTAATAAATTGACCACAAAGTGACAAAAGCTTTTCGCACCTAGAACGGCCGGTCGATGTCTGAACGACTTCCCTGAACGCCATCAGCAGAGCCTTTCTCAAGATAGACGACACCACCACCCTCTCCCCGTATTGTCGCATGTGAGTAGTCCACCGCGATGCCCTTGAACCGGCCTTTGTCCTCTAGAACTTGCCACAGCTTGTCCGACATCGAAAATTTTCCGTGAAGTATGATGCCGAGGCTGGATTCGTCCATTCCGCCATATGATTGTATCAAAAGCTGTTCAATAAGAGCGTCCAAGCTCAGCGAGCTGCTCACAACCTTCTCTGCTTCGTGTTTCGGCTCTGTACTTAGTAAATGAAGAATCCGGAGGGCGGGGAATTTGCGAGTGGAGTCGTTCCGAGTAAGAAAGTTGCATAATCGACCGAGATGACCATCGACAATGTTCGCGGAGAGTTCAAGAAGATTCAATCCTTCTAACGCGTGGGACTGGAGAACAGAACCAACACCTCGAAGCAAGTTTGAGGCGTCCACTTTAGTTCGAATGGGCGGTTCCAGGCGATCCAAGACTCGTTTGACGAGACCACAGAATATTGTCGCCATATCGCTATCTTCAGGATCGATATCCTGTTCTTCGGCGAAACGTAGAGTCAGCCTGACGCCTACCGGTTGACCTTGATCATCCATTCCTTCCTGCCACCACTCGTGGCCTTCACCCTCCTCTCTCAGACGAATATGAGAGAATACTTCTGACTCCGACCATGTGACTGCTTCAGCGGTACTAGCAATTCTTGCCTCCAAAGCATCTATCGCTGCATTGAAGTCGTCCGGGAAGCCTTCTTGATCAAGTGCCAGAGCGAGGTGAAGATGCTGACAGACCGGTGTCTCCAGACTGAGGAAGAAGGTAAATATGTTGATTGGATGTACCAACTCCTGAAGCGCTAGCCTTCTGAGTCTAGGGAGCATGATATGATTCTCCCAGCTTGAGTCGAAAGGCTTATTCGAAGATCCGACGTCGGTGAGCTCGAGTGTTTCAAGCCTGGAAGCGTTGACGAGGAAGGATTTGAGCCCGACGATAGAGATGTGAATGCCCCCGGACATCTGGAGGCTGAGGAGGTTTAGGTGTAATGGAGGAGTGTAACAGATAGGAAGGCAGCGCAATATCACATGTTCCAGCGCAGCACCATCACCGCCGAATAGACTTAGTTCGCCATAGGGCTGGCCATTCCCAAGAGCAACTTCCTTCTTCGGATCCTGTGTCAAACCGAGCGAAAGTGCTTTAAGACCGGCTGCCTGTGTCTTGATAAACGATTTCAAGGACTTCCACGCCTGTTCGGGGAGTGTCACGTCTAAGTACTCCCATTGAGACCGATAAGGCTTGAGGAGCTTCATGAACTCGGAGAACTCCCTTTGAATCTTTGCTGAAGTCGCCTTAGAAGTGCATGGTGGGCTGACGAATTCGATGCTGAATGGAAGGCCTTGGTCCCGGTCCCGGCCCGACTTTCTGATTGCTTCCCTGTTGATTGTGATGGGACATCGTGAGGTGATTCGAAGCCAGAAGCCCTTCGTTTGATCTATGACGTTGCGCCAGTGCTTACACACTTGACGCATCGTCTCGACCTGAATATTGTATTCAAATGACTTGAGACCAAGAGGTGCGAGCACGAGATCAAAGATTATAATGGAGAGTTCCGCCGGTAGCCCGCCGAATGAAGCCCGGTGTTGTAGTTTGAACTCATCGGTCGACGATGATTGATTCGATTCAATCTTGCGTCGGATGCGAGGTGGTGGGCCGGGGTCTTGTAGGTCATCTGGATCCGTACTGTGGTTATCGCCGAGATGTGTACTTCCGGGAATCGGACCAACGGCTGTCGATTGTGAAGGCGAGAGAACTTCAGAATTGAACTCGGGCGGAGGGCTGAGAACTGCTGTCCTCTTTTTAGTGTAGTGACCATTCGCCGCAGTTTTGTCCTCATTATCTGGTAGCTCTGAAAGATCTGATACAATGTACAGAGAGTTTGAAGTCGAAGAAATGTCAGTGAATGGAACAGTGTGAAGACGCTCACGCTCACCTTCGTCACTGTCCTTTCCGTCCTCGAGCCAAGCCGATTGAAATCGTTCGATTTCTTGTGGATCTTTCGTGTCTGCCCCAACCTTTCTCCAGATCCAGCTATCCAATTCGAGTTGAAGAGTCCCTTCGTCGATCAAGTTGTAGTCGTTTTTGGAAAAGGAAACCCATTGGTTTCCTGTTTCTTCATCGGCAAGTATCACCACACGTCTTCAGGTGCCAAAGGTGTCAGTCAATGGTACTAAATGTGTTCATACACTGCAGAACAGGGTTACCTGGTGTTTAACGCTGCGGTGAGTTCGTACTCTGACACGACCCTACCAGCGGATTTAGGGATCGCCGTGAAGGTTTGGTTTTGGGTCTCCGCTACCCTCTGTTTGCTTCTCATTCTTAATAAATAAGTATATGGACTGCAGAGACGCGAGTAGCCCTAGAAGGAGGATAGGAAGAACAAGAAGAAGGTGGTGGTGGTGGTGGTGGATATGCGCCCTTGTTTGCATTCCCAAGGCACACGTGAAGATCAACGGCGGAGCGGAGATATTGAGTCGCTCAACATGTAAACAAAAGCTCTGAGACCCTTTTTCACTCAATTCGGCCGAAGAGTTATCAAGGCCAGGCTAACTAGAACAGCAGCGGCACATTTAGTCCTGCTCGGCGCAGTTGGTCGACGTCAATCTTGCCATGGCATGTCATTGACCAGCGCTCTCTTAAAATCCTCGCATGGACGACATCAGCGACTGAAGAGCTCTGTCAACAAACAAAACCCTCCAATCGTGTTCGCGCGGAAATCAACAAGGGCTTTTTGAATACCTTGGGTCACGTGCTCGCTAGAGAGAGAACTCTATCTTCACACGGTCCCTCCTGTCCGACGTCATCGTTCTTTCCTCAACTGCCATCCTCACACTTACTCAGCGGTCAGTCCTCCGCTCGCAATGACCTACGACTCCCCGTACTGCACCATTCAACTTTGCAGGACAACCGTTCTAACAGTGGTCTGCTCCGGGTTTCTGGGTGAGCTCACCACCTCACTGTGCCACCTTCCCAAGCAACTAACGTTGAGACGTCTCAGTGGTTCCCGGACCAGACTTAGGCAACAACCCCACCATAATTCTGGGTCGGCTTCCAGTAGCCCCTGCGGGCTAAGTTGTTAAGCATCCGAGCGGCCACGTAGATAAAGTACTCCTTCTCTGCCTGGGTTTGTACGACTGGCGTCGTGCAGGCGACGTTATTGATGGCCGAAGCACTTTACTGCTTCTTTCTTTATGGGGCTCAAAGACATACGTGGGCCTCCTCGCGGCGAGCCCTGGAAACGCTTTCCTCACTCGAGGCAACGCGGCTAGACCACGTACGCAGGTTTTCGTGTAGCACTTGGTTTTGATGTAGTAGTCCAGAATAGAATGCGAGGAAATCAACGGTTATATCGATTGAAGACTAATTGAGCCTGGACTGAATTATCTACAGGAATCCATACGAAACTCATTCTAAGCGTGTACGTCGTTACTTAGTGTGGTCGGGCGTAGCTTCTCGTGAAACGGTGAGCTCGGGGCGCAAGCGACAGAGATATATTTCTATGTAAGGAGTACATCCAGAGATATGCGATTACCGGGAGGGATATTACAGCTAGATGCGAGCATATATCGTAGTGGGACATGGCAGATGATTGGGGCCAAGGTAAGGGAATCTTGTTAGCCAGGCATGTCACATGAAGCCCACCCGTTCCTCGGCACTCGTTACGATCTCTCTGCCTGAGCATCCCCGCAGTCTTGGCCGTTTCGACTCCCGCGCGCGTCACTATATACATCAAGGTCCTAAGCGTTGTGCCACCTCCTCCGATCCCGTGAACTTCACATTCCCTCTGGTGATCCTCAACCACGGCGCACCAACACGTCTGGCGAGGCGACCAAAACTGCCCAAGTATGACCCCACCGCGGAATAAGTGTGTAAGGGATTGGCGACTTGAGGTACAATACGACCGGCTTGTCGAATTGGTGTGGGGGAGTTCAAATTGTATTCGACGTCCGCGAACCGTTCGACGCCCGCAAAATCAACCCAGATTCTGAGATTGCAGGCTTTTGACCCAGTGGGCGACCAGGGGTGTGTCGATGAGGTCTGTTGAAGTAAGGTCGTTGATGAAATAATGTGGGTCGGGGGCCCGGCGGATGGTCTTGAGCTGTGGTCAACCCATCCTCCCTCTCGTCGACGTGACTCGGCATTTCATGGCCACCGTGTTCTCCGTCACGTCGTAAAACTCCGGGAATGGCTGGAACGCTTTGAAGGACAAACATTCCTCCTCGATCGTATCGTGTCTCGACACGAGGTTTGCCTGCGTCATGTTGAACGCGGGCGAGCCGAAGACAGCCGCCGTCGTAAGGTTAAGCGCATGTGTGGACGGTGGTGTGCGGTCGAATCGTGAGACAGATGGTGCCCTACGACGTGGAGGTTTGTTTGAGTAAGGGAACGGGTTGTCCGGCGGTGTATAGGCTCTGGAGGTGCATGCCGTACCGTAGCTAAGTGCGCAGTCTTCGAGCGTCCTACGACCATCTTCGCCTAGTAATACGCCCGCAGCCCCGCTTCCGTCAAGAGGGGGTTCCGACCCGAACCATGTGCGAGCGCCGCTTCAACTCCTTAACGGGCCAGCAGTGACAGACTTGTCCGGACGTGTCACGTCGGAGCGCGGGTAGTTTGTAAGGCATATGCATGCGATCCATCTGTGGCTGTGGCGACGTTTTGGGATGACATTCGAAGTCGAGATTGTTCGAGTAAGGGAACGGGTCGTCTGACGAGAGTTCGGAAGTGCTTGCGGGTGCCGCCTTTCTAACAGCGCAGATTTTCAAGCCGTCCCAAAGTCCGTACAGTCATCCTCGTATGGCAATATGATCGCTGCTCCGCCTTCGTCAAGCGCAGGGTTCCGATTCGAACCATTGAGCGAGCGTCGCTCTACACTCTCTAGTGGGCTGACGGCCGAGAAACGGTGATTCTGGACCGCCGTTTTGAGCTCCAACGGGGTCGGGCTTCTCGGCGAATCCCTTGAATGCTCGTTCAGATGCACTTTGTTAGGGTCTTCAAGTTGCAGAGATGGTTTTGATGGGTTCGTCCAAGGTCACGTGATGTTTTGGCTGTTGGATGTATCGAAGCATCGACCGCGGGAGGAAAGGCAACACGGCTCGTTCTAGTGCTTGGGCCAGAGCGCAGCTGGTATTGAGCCCAATGCTTTTATCGCTTCCCGATAGGCGAGCGCTCGGATGCATGCGTGTTGAAAACGCGCCACGGCCCGTTGTAAAAACCTGAAACCCGGTTGACGGACCAAAATTGAGGAAATCTAGCATAAAAACATCATGAGGAAGTGCACATACGGAAGTAAGTTGCCTTTCGCTTCTATTTAGGGGTTTGTGGTGTTCGGAGGGGCGAAAGGACGTGCAAGAACCGGATTGAGGGATCCGTTCCTCTTCACACTATGCCAGGAGAAAGCGTGTAGCATGGGTAGCAGACGCGCGGGGAACCAGACTGCGTCGAGCTGGATAGGCTCGGGAAGATTTCGAGACGCACGTCGGGGATGTTGAATGGCGGTCTTGGTCCTATCCCAAAAAGCGAGTTGTATGTACTTTTCAGCCACTCCGGAAGTGGAGGCACGCGTGGAAGCTTACCTGAATGGAGGTAGAGCAGGCGCCGTGGCTGTGTATTCAGTATTAATAGATTGTTCTGCTTCATCAACCCCGGGGTCGGTGTCGATGGAGGTAGCGGCTTGTTGAAATAATTCTCGACGGTCATCTCCTAGAGTGAAGGGAAGGGAAAAATCCAAGAGACTGATGGGCCGAGAGGATGTGACACGCCGTGGATGGGATGAAAGGTGGAGAGAGCGAACGAGAATATTGTGTCCACATGTTGCGGCGGTTGCGAGTGGAGTCAGCTTCGACGCGGTTTCGAGCGGAGACAAACAACGTGTGCAAATAAGGTTGGACCGACCAATGGCGAGCGGTGACCTGGACCTGACCCCTAGTTCTAAAGAAAGAAATCTTTGAAACGGTGCATCTCCATCGAGATCAGCCGTTATTATGTAATATACTTTAGAACTCGAACTTGCTCTTCTAGCTCTCCACAAACCATCAAAGGGAAGTGGTTCCTGAGCTCCGGCCTCGTACGATGAGGCGGACATCCTTATCGGATCCTCAGAATGCGATGGGGAGAACGCAAGTGATTAAATTGAGCTACTATATATGGCCTGGGCGGCGCTGTGCAACGGTAGACATGTGCAAGAAAGCAAGCCTCGCGTTGTGTGTCCGTGCTGGAGCAGCAACGTGATACGAAAGGTTGCCTCGCACAAAAAAGGAAAGTAAAAGCGAAAAACTTGGCCAACTCTTGCCTGACATGTTACGCCATATGCTCATCATATGTATGAGACTTGGCGGTCTATGGGTTGCTCGATCTCTTAAAAGTTCGTTTCGATGAGGCAATGGTTGTGACGGTTGTTTGCTTCCATGGCTGAACGATGGGTGCCTGGATCTCAACCTAGACCGCACTTCATCAGTGCCCATCATTTCGCTACCGAGTTCACCGCCAACTCCTTCGACATTCGGTCGAAAAGCACACCTCACAAGCTTACTCTTCAGTGCTGTACACTATTCTTCACAGCCGTACACCGCGCACTTAGGTTCCGCCCTCATGATTCCTTCAACGATGGCAGGCCCCATCGACCTCAGTACCGCAAACACGTCTGTTTGCAGCCCAAGGGCCACAGACAAGACCAAACTCAACGCCATTCAACCTACATGACCGCGCGGCGTCAGGCGTTGGCGCTTCCCTAGGCTTGCAGCAGTCCACAGTCGCCGCAGACGTCGCGGGCGGGATACCCGCGATAGGATTACGTTGTGAGCATGAAATGGCTGACTACTCCGATTGATCTTTTATTGACGGCTATCTTCCCTCCTTTCGATGATTTCGAAGACCGCCACTTCCCGGCATGGACATCGCATGACGACAGATTGGTTGACCACTTCGGCACGCGATCTAGAGTGTCTATACTATGGACAATGCCAACGAGGGGAGAGCGCTCACCCCACCCTTCACGAATGGACCACCTACCTAGTGTGCTCGTGGTCAGCTTCGGCTTTATCTACTTGTCAGCATCCACGATGGTCAGTTCTTCCTCGCACTGACCTCTTCGCTGACGCTTTTGATTATTAGCCACCAATGCTCACCGCTCCCGTCCGCCACCCCGAACTGCACGTATTCCTGACTTCTTAGAAATCGAAACTGCATTGATCCAAGCTCGTCCTCTCATCCAACTCCATCAACCAACTACCCGCCCGTCGCCAACGGCTGACCATAGGTGTCACCACACGACTCGCGACCGACGGGGAGAGGAATATCTCCGATCCTGGACAGGCGCACTGCGATATGAGCGGGATGGGGAAGTCGTGTGGTTCAGCGGAACTGGCGGGTCGCTTGACGGGAAAGGGGGCCACTGCACTCGCACTTGAGACCTTCACTCACGCAGGATTCTCCAACTCTGGTGAGTATTCCAAGCATTTCATTTTGCACGGACGACTGATTCCCCTGCCATCCAGGGCTTCTTGGGCGCATAATGCCTCGGTCCTTATGCACCTTGAACCATCGCTGGTCTGTACCACCCGGGGGGCTTGCTAGGGACGGTTCGCGTTCGTTTCCCGCGGAGAAACGGCTTCGTATCCGAAATCCGAACTGTCAAAACGCAACTAGAGCGGAACCCACTATACCTCAACTAGCCCACAATACCGTGACATGCATCTTCGTACGAGGAAACCAGTCCATACCACTTTAGGGGATGAATTGACCGGCGAGTGGAGGAACCTTGCTCCACTCGACGCAGGGGCATTGAGCCCCCGCAGGAGGAGCTGTCCTCTCACCGCGACGAGCGCGAAGCTGGGCCCCGCGGTCGACCTTCACCGAGGACTTTTCAATGTCGGACCGGCCAGAACGTAAGCGTGCGATGACAACTTTTATCTTTCGTTGTCACCATAGAGCAAGAAGATTGCTTCTTTCGCTCTCTGAGGCTGCGAATGAGAAAATCACGGGCGAGCGGGAGAGAAGGCCACCACGGGGAGGCGGTTAGGGCACAAGTAGTGCAAGTAGAGCCGTTTCGCGAACATCCGCGAAGGGGAGTCCGAGTCATCTTTCCATTTATTGATTAACTTTTATACATGTTGTTTAGAATTTCGCTTACTCGTGCGTAATGAACGACCTGCTGCAATTGATGGAATATTGCACTGCTTATCTCCGGCATCTTAATAAGTATCAGGCTGTCGCTCGTGCTGTTAAAGTAGTAAATATGTCTGCGATCAATTCGGTCTAGCATCCCCCGATCGAACCGCAACGCGTGTGGCTTATCCATCAACATTCTCACTGGCCGTTTTTATGATTCTGTGTGGCTTATACAAGGGATCTCAGAGCCTCTACAAGTACGGTAATGTTGATGGGAAATGATGTGTATGTGCAAAAGACCCTAAAACCCGCAAAGACCTCGACAAGCGCTTGGGGCATGGAACCTTGCCGCACATTCCCTGGGCCATGGAGAAGTCCCATAAGCCAGCGATCGTAACCTAGTCCCTACTAACTCCCTCTTGAGGTTGTGTATGTGATCTGGAAAGCAGTCTTTGGCGCGCAATGTTGCAGAGTGGCCGGTACTCCGCAATGCCCGGCTGGTCGGGCACGATGACGCAAAAAAACCTTTCACAGCACACACTTGATTGAAACACAGAAATCCTCTCGCTTATAAAATACCTCACTCAGCTCAAACTGTCTAAAAGAGTACAGGAGATTGACTGTAGGGGACTAACTACTCAACCGCTTTAGGCAGCTCGGCGGAGACGGAGGTGGAGGCGATTTTCGACCTCAAACCGCTTATTGAAGCCATTGCGATTACAGCGACATTGTGGCCTCGTAGGTCCTAGGATCGAAGGCTCCGAAGAACAGTATTCCGTTTAGAATTTGAGGTTAAGAGCTCTAGAACTGATAGCTAAACTACTTCGACAGCTAACCTCGCATAATGCTATTTGAAGGTGCGGCTCTTGATATTACAGAGTCCGTGCAACCATTTCCTGTATGATGATCGATGGAGAATTGGCTGTGCCATGTCAGCGTCAATCGGGTCGTCGGAAAAACAAAGTTTGACAAAGTGATGTGTATGTACACGGTTAGGCAGAATGTTCCATGAGCTTTTAGAACACCGGCAGCACCACATGAGATAGAGGGCGCTCTGTAAAGGGCTCCCCGAAAGCGGAAGGTTCGAACTTAATGAGCGATATCCCAATCTAGAAAAGCGGTTCACGGGGCAAAGGGATTAGTCTCCTGCGCTTTAATGCTTCTCTAGCCAACTTGCGGCGGAACAACAGGCATCGGAGCCGAGAAGGCAGGGTTGGGTTTAGGAATTTCCACATTACCAGCATTAGCGATGAGGGCTTTGGCGGGCTGCGTTCTCGACTTTAAAAGCCGAACATTGACTTCATCTTGGTCGAAAGCTGATCTACCCACGAACCCTCTAGGAATCAGTTCCTCTCATCATTCTAGATCACCAACAATTGGCTATACCAGTCCTAAATCCACTCTTATCCCCTAAAATCATCAGCCCTAGCTAACCTAGCTTCGCATGGAGGAAGACCCGACATCCAGGCCCACGGAGCATCCAGACCCGTATGCCAAGACCGTGAGTCCGCTATTCTGTAACATGTAGAAATGACAACTAAATTGAAGCCTTGAAGCTCCACGCTCTCAATGAGATGTCTCGGTACCGAATTGATCAAAGCAGAATCAAATTGACAGATAGTGGACAAACGCAAAAGGGCGGACAAAGCACCGTTGCCGTCGGAACTATCATTCCCCTTGAAGAACATTCTACCTGGATCCGCGAACAGCTCCCAAAAGAGATTTTTGACTTAATGAATAATCCTGAGTGGGGTGATGAGGCCATAAAACAGGCAAAATCTTGGAAGGTACTTTCGGACCTTAATGATTACACCCGCTATTCTGACTGCACGCCATAAGTCAATCATGAACGAGCTCGCCGTCAGAGCGGACCTCTCACAGCGCGAAAGGGCCTTTACCTTGCTAGGCGAGCAATTTTTGAAACATCATCTCAACAGAAGATATGCAATAAAGATGCTCGAGTGGGATCCTGCAGATGCTGAAGGACGGGTCAAGTTTTTCAAGGTACTTTCCAACCTGCAGACCTTGCTTCCCACTGTTCTGACTACACGCTATAAGTCATTCGTCAATGAGCTAAGCCTTATCGCGGAACTCTCCCATCCAAACGTCATCGACCTCATCGGCTTTGTTGAGGACGTGGAGAAGGGTACTGCATGGATAGTCGTGCCTTGGGAAGCGAACGGAAGCGTTCGAGAGTTTTTGAAGTCGGGCGAGTGGGACATCCCTGAGCGCATCTCACTCGTGAGTCAGGTCAAAGCATGCCAAGTTCGAGTGCTCTGAGCCACTATCGGATTAGATCCAAGATGTCGTTAACGGGGTAGAGTACCTGCACACCGGACAGCCTCCAATTTGCCACGGCGACCTTAAGTCTGTGAGTTGGTGGACTTGTCTTCTGAAAAGCCCTGCACTAATCAAATTGCCGCACAGTTAAATATACTCGTTAACTCATCCTATCATGCAGTAATCACCGACTTCGGGTCAGCCCGGAGGAAACCATATACTGATGAGAAGGAGCAGACCGCGTCCAAGGAGCCCCGTCTTACCGCTAACAACGATACTACTCAGGAATCGACGTCTCCAAAGATCGAATTCAATGAGACCACGCTAGAGCTCACTTTAACAGGACCCGGATATTCCCTCCGTTGGACGGCCCCTGAGGTGTTAGACGACGGGGTCCAAGATTTACCGAGTGACATGTGGGCTGTTGGATGGATTTGTTGGGAAGTAAGTACGCTTCTCGCGAGGCAATTGTGTACCAGCTTTCCAACAATGTGGTCCACATTCCAGATCGTCACTGGGAAAATGCCCTTTCCAGAGCTTGACCGACATGAAGCGATTATAGCGCGCGTTGTGGGAGGAAAGTTGCCGGCGATCCGGGAGGAAGCGCCGTTTTCTGATGTCCTCCAGCTGTGCACTCTAATGTCAAGTTGCTGGATATCGGACTCAACAGGGCGGATAAATGCTTCCGATTTTCGGCGAAGGATTTCATTTATGGTGAGTTTTTTGAGGTATAAACACGGTCTCAACACCGATCTGAGCGGCGCACAAGCCTTCAATAGCACCTTCGCGCTGCGCCCCCGGCGTTTCAAAAATGAGATCGGCTGAACTCCAAGTGCAGCTAGGGGTAATGTATGACCTCCAGGACAACTTAGAGATGGCTGAGTATCACCACAGATCTGCCTTGGATGTTGCATCTCGAACGAGCAACAAGAAGGCTTGGGCAGACGCGTTAGGCAGCCTGGGATACATCTATCATTGTCAGTCGAGGGATCAGGAGGCAGAGAAGGCTTTTAAAAAAGCGCATGACATTGCCTCTCGCATCGAATATGACCTGGGTGCGGCGGACGCGTTGCAAGGTCTTGGACAAATCTATGATGTTCAGTCTAGAAGCAAGGAGGCGGAGAACGTCCTGAGAGAAGCGCACCAGATTTCCGTTCGCATCGGCTATGAACTCGGTGCGGCAAACGCGTTGACTCGCCTGGGAGCAGTTTTTCGTGCTCAGATGAGGTACCAGGAGGCGGAGAAGACTTTGAGAGAGGCGCGCGAGATTCACTCTCGTATCGGCAATGACCTTGGCCAGGCGTCGACTTTGGCAGGTCTGGGAGAGATCTACCGTGCTCAGTCAAGGATCAGGGAGGCGGAGGAGGCTCTCAGGGACGCCTGCGAGATTTACCGTTGCATCGGTAATGACCTCGGTGTGGCGAACATGATAGGTTGCCTGGGACAGATCTACCTTGCTAGGTCGAGAGACCAGGAGGCGGAGAATGCTTTCATAGAAGCGCGCGATATTCACACTCGCATAGGTCACAACCTCGGTGCGGCGAATGCCTTGGGCGGTTTGGGACACACCTACCGTGCTCAGTCGAGGTACGGGGAGGCGGAAAAGGCTTTCGAGACAGCGCACGAGATTCACTCTCGCATCGGCAATGAATTCGGTGCAGCGACGGCGTTGGGAGGTCTAGGAGAAGTTTACCGTGCTAAGTCAATGTACGGCGAGGCGCGGGTGGCTTTCAGGGAAGCCCACGAGATTCACCTTCGTATCGGCAATAAGTACGGCGCGGCAAACGCCTTAAACGGTCTAGGAGAGGTCTACTGTGCTCAGTCGAGGTACCAGGAGGCGGAGGAGGCTTTTAAGAAAGCGCACGAGATTTGCTCTCGCATCGGCCATGACCTCGGTATAGCGAACGCGTTGGACGGTCTAGGCAATATCTACTTTTCTCAGTCAAGATTTCAAGAGACGGAGGAGGCTTTCACAGAAGCGCACAAGATTCAGTCTCGCATCGGAAATGACGCGGGTGTCGCGAACGTGTTGGGTGGCCTGGGAAAGGTCTACCATGCTTGGTCGAGATACCATGAGGCGGAAAATGCTTTTAGAGAAGCGCACGAAATTCACTCTCGCATCGGCCACAGTATCGACGCGGCAAATGTATTAGCCCATTTGGGACATGTCTACCGTACTCAGTGGAGGCTCCAGGACGCGGAGAAGGCTTTCACAGAGGCGCGTGGAACTCACATTCGTGTGGGTGCCCGTAATGTTGGAATGGCAAATGTGTTGCACGGTCTCGGAGACATCTACCGTACCCAAGGAAGGAGCCAGGAGGCCGAGAAGTCTGTCAGAGAAGCACACGAGATTTACTCTCGCATTAGCAATGACCTCGGGGCGGCAAATACACTGCATAGCTTGGGAGAAATTTACCGGACGCAGTCAAAGAATCAAGAGGCAGAGAAAAACTTTAGAGAAGCACACCAGATTCAATGTCGCATCGGGAATGATATAGGTGCGGCGAACGCGTTAGGCTGTCTGGGACAGATCTACCTTGCTCAGTCGAAAGCCCTGGATGCGGAGAGCGCTTTCAGAGAAGCCTACGAGATTCACTCCCGCATCAGCCATGACTTCGGCACGGCGGACTCGCTGGTCGGCCTTGGACATGTTGACCATGATTATGGGAGGATCGAGGACGCAGAGAAGGCTTTCAAAAAAGCGCACGAGATTTACCTTCGTATCGGCAGCGACGTGGGTACGGCAAATGCGCTGCATGGTCTCGGAGAGATCTACCTTGCTCAGTCCAGAACTTGGGATGCAGAGGAGGCTTTCAGAAAAGCCTACGATATTCAATCTCGCGTCGGCGACGCTTGGGGCGAGGGAAACACCCTATGTGGCTTGGGAAAGCTCTTCAGAAAGCTGCGTCGATTCGAGGAAGCACGCTTAGCGTTTTGTGAGGCTCTTCTGGCCTACGATCGCGCCGGTTCAGTCTTGAGTCGGGCACAAATGCTAATCAATCTCGCTCTCACCGACCTACTGCTGGACAATGAGCTCCAGGCAGAGCGATCTCTCGCGGAAGCTATTACCATTGGGGTCCGGTTTAACGACGACAGACTTCAGGCAAACGCTTTAGAGGCTTTCGAAGCGATATTCCGTTTGGAATCAAGGTATAGCGTAGCTTTAGCGGCCCCACTTCAGACCGGTGTTGTATGTGAGGGAAGGGATGATGACGTTCGTCAGGCGGGGGCTCTCCATCATCTCGGAAGAACCTTTCTCGCTCAGAGCAAATACGACCAAGCTGGGGAGTCTTATCGCCTTGCGTGGGCTTTATTCTCGCGTGCTGATGACGGGCGTGGCAAAGCATCCGCGTTACGCAGTCTTGGGACCTTATACACCGTTCGAGGATGGCCGCAAGCGGCGACGAATGTTTTCGCCCAAGCACGGAGCATTTCCTCTGATATTACCGACCATGATGGCGAAATAAGGGCCCTGGGATGCTTGATGGGAGCATGCCTCCAGCAACCAACGCTCGCTCGATTGAGATCATATTGCGTGGAAGGCCTAAAAATGATTTACATTCGAACACAACGGCTCACGAGCAACATTTATGCTGATCTTTAGAACCACACTTGGAGTGCCCCACTCCCCGCCGAGTCCGTCATAGTGAGACTATTGGTCAGTCAGCCAAACTGTCCTAATGAATACCTTTCTGTTCCATTCTATTCTCATGTATGCGTGAATTGTGCACCATCTTGATGAGAAATTGCTGTTCCTTTTTCCCGGTTATCCCTCAAACGCTATGATCTCTTTTAGAAACCTTTTATCCGCATCGAATATCATTTGCGCTCCACCTCCTGTCAAGCCCGCGTTCCCCTTCCTAGAGAGCATAAAGTCTTGGTGAGAGTGATATATGTTTCCTTGAGGTCTGCCATGAGTCTATGCATGTTGGGAGGTAAGCCTTGGTCAGGATATGGACTGCTCTAGTCTCCGAACCTAAGTAACTCTTTGAAGCGATCTCGACCCTAAAACCCATCCAGAATTGAAAATACACGACAAACTAAGTGATACAAAAGATTAAAATTAATCCGAATCAGAGGTGCCGTATACAATGTTCAAGGACGGACCAGATCAGCACCAGGGGCATACAATCCATCATGGGTTCTCCGATGCTGTGCAAGCGCCTCACCTTCCTTCTCTTCAAATCCGGATAATTAAGTCTACAGACCCTCATGCGAGACTCCGTCTTCAATCTTGATTTCTCCGTTCTCTGATTTGTCTGTGTACGTATATTGGTATCCCTTGTGAGCTTTCAGCTTCCTCGGCTATCCACAGCCTTGACATCTCCATCCTTGCACACGTCACTTAGTATCAGCCCAACTTCATCGAATTCACGCAGGTCTCTTCCTAAGTATCAAGCGTTTCACTGACTTCGAAAGCAACCTAGGCCATCCCACCAATTGGCAAGCCGATATCATGGCATGGGAAACCGGACGTTCACCGCGAGCCTGGTACATGGCTGCTCTCGGTGTAGGGTTTCCATTGGGTAGCTTGGTTGTCTCCGCTTGATCCTTGTCATATCGTTTTACTACCTACTCTACTTTAATAATAGTCTTTTTTGGTCATCAGGCAATGTAGCGAAGGTTCACAGAGTGTGTCTTGGGGGGGAGGCACGGTTATGAAACCACGTCGCTCCGCCTCGCTCTGCGTTGACCTTCTATTGTGCATAGTACTCTTGTTTATATTGTTTATGATGGTGAACATTATTATTATCTTAAAGGGACCTTAGGAGCTATGATTGTTACGTTCGTATTACCGTGCTGTCGGAGGAGTTATTGGGGTCGATCGGAAGAAAGCAAATCGAATAAGAATTATTGGGAGACGCGATGGAGATCAAATTACAAGCGATAGAGACGAGCCCAATCATTAAGCGAAGTTTGAAGTGCGAGGTGAAGGTCGTCTTCTTAGGGCGGAGGCAAGCAATGGGCGCAAACACAATCATCCTCCGGAGCTAGGTTGGGTGAACAGAAAGGGTGAATCCAAGAGAGCGGTGGGGAGACTGGGATACGTTGTAAGTGAAGTGCAGAGTGGAAAGAGCGGAGGAGGACATTGCGTGCTAAGTACGTGGGGGACTATGGAGACCAATTTGCGTTTGCGGCGACCAGAGTCGTTGGGTGCCTGGATTTTGACTTGAACTGCCCCTTCTTCCTCCGCGCCCATCACTTCACCCCCCTCAGACGCAAGTGAACCGCCAATTCCTTCGACATTGATCGGAAAGGCCACCTCCCAACGCTCTTGACTAAAACTCTCGGACATATTATTTACTCTTCACTGTGCTTCGCACTACTAATGGAACCACAAATGGAGGGAACGGACCAAAGCATATAGCGGAGTTTACTACTGTGGCTGCGAGATAAAGGTCGACTCATTGGATTGGAGAGAAACAACGAGCACAAACCGGTCTAAAAGCCCCATTATAACAAATCATGTAATACACCCCCTATTTTACGAGCTACAGAATAAGGGCATGTTTGAATTAATTCTCATCACAATAGAGACTCACTTGATTGGTTAGAGCGTTCTTTTCATTCCACACACGGATCCCAGAATTGGGGTTGTCCATGTGGGTCCTTCAAGTAATCACCATAAACAAACGTCCTGAGAATACACATGGTTATATGTAATCACTAAGATGAACAACCTGACCGTGGATGGCACTGTGCACTGGACGACATTCATGCAAGAAAGAGAGAGCAGGGTTCTATGTCTGTCCCAACGTCGTGCGCTGCGCAGTCTCGGATCCTGGTTGTTGCTCCTCCCACTGTGAGCTTAGGCGGAACATGTTCATGCTTTCCTTTGATAGTACGTCATTCTTCTGACTTGTGCAGACTCTTTGTTGCATGCCACGGATCGCGTTCCGGTGAAGCATTGGGCTTTTGTTTGCTTCCATGGCTGATCGTCGGCGTGCCTGAATTTCAACCCAAACTGCGGGTTTTCTTCCACCCCCCCCCCCCCAATCAGATTCGCTGAGCCTCAAGGCCAGGCTGACCATCGAGATTTTTAACACTTGACAGAAACGAGCACCTTATCAACTGACTCCCAAATTTCTCCGACATCACTCTCCAGTGCTTCCACGATTCTTCCTCACCGTTCGACCCGAACTTCCATCCCCTTCGGATCCCTTCAACGATGACGTACACCATCAGCTCCGGACCGCGGACGCGTCCCGCCATAGTGCAAAAGCCACGGCGAAGATCCGACATAGCTCTGTTCAAACTCCCTGACCACGAAGCGGACGTGCTCATGCACTTTTGAGGCTTACAGCAGCCCATCCCGATTGTTGCAGTAATGGCCGGCACGCGGAGCGCGAAGACAAGGCATCCCTGCGATGGTGTTGCACTGTAAGCATGGAATCCTCGGGCATCTTAATTAGGTAGTTTCTGACCATTCACTATTTCGACGATTTCGATTACCGTACCTGTCCACCAGCCCGACGCCATACCCGTTCGGCGTTGACCGCCTCACCTTGCCAACATTGCCCCACGAGTCGACCATGAACCCAAAGCGTCTGCTTTCCACTCGAATGTACTAAGCTGTGAGTCTCCACGATGATAAACGCTTCCTAACACTTAACTCTCGGCTGGCGTTTTTCACCCGTATAGCGAAGTTCAATACGAACCACCAGAGCCAGATTCGAGCCGAACAACTCCTTCCGGACATAAGGCGTCAAATAGGAGGAAGGATGACCCCTGCGGTATCCGGAGAACGCGCGTCGTGGATCCCGGACGGCGCGTAAGTCCCAGTTGGGAATTGGACTGCCCGTTAGCCGCCCCGTCTTCCCTTGATATTGGTAAGACCGCGCCACTTCGGTCCCTGCTCTGTCGCCTAGACTTCATTGAATCTCTGAAGGTCGGATTCAATCCTCTCATAGCCTTCACTACGCTACTGCCCTGGCGGTACGCATCAACTCCCTCCCGTGGACAAGCATGTCATCCAACTCCCAAACCACAGCCATGACTGAGCGAACCATTGCTCAAACTCGTTGATCACGCCCAGCAACGCGTCAGCTGCCCTTGAGATCTATGGCAGCGCGCAACTACTGCATTCAGAATGGCAGGGTCGAAGAATGAAGAATGAATAACGAGGGTACGAGGGAAGCCGTGCAGCGTGCGCCGACCTCTTCGTCCAAGAGAACCCTTCCCGTCCGCTATTCGACCTCGTTTTGACAACTGCAATGACCGCATGCATATCTTGCTTCCATGCGCATTACTCGACCGCGGACTTGTTGACCGCATCCCGGGCCCTTCAAGCCGAGCTTCGGGAATCGGGTCTGGGATGTTTCCGTCGTTCGTCGGTAATACCACAGGTATATTTTCACATGTCCGTCCGCCTCTAAATCACAACTGCTTAGCGTATGTTTTCTGCAGCTGGGACCGATAACGCAGAGTATCCCGAAGCACTTTCCAAAAAAGGACGGCGAGGCGCATGACATCGAGTACGCTTCCCCCCTCCCTCAAATCGCCCACCCTCTTTATTGGAATCAGTAGAAATCTCCCTCTCGATGTATGATACTGTTTCAAAATCCTGCAAATGGCATGAACTTGTTACGTTGCTCACTTCGTCGCCGCACACACCCGAAGGCCCGTGTTGTCAGAGGCAGAGAAAACAAACGTGGCCAGGTAATGCATCGACTATTATTTCTTGCCATACGACACCTGTATTCTGACTCTAAACGTTATCAACTCTTTACAGCTCCTTCAAGAGATTCCCGGTTCAAGCACCTCGTGTGCCCCAACTTGCACTAGACCTGGCTATTAACCCTACGATCCAAGATGAAGCCTTACGCTCAGACGGGCGCCCTTGATATGCCGACAACGACGCGTGGGCCGTCCTTATCAGCAAGCGAAAAGTGCAAGCATCTGAGCAGAAATGAGCAGACATGACCAGGTCTTTACTGTAAGACCGATGAGATCTAGCCGTTCAACAAGTCTATTCACTCTTATCGCTAGCCTCTTGAGACGTGCGTCTTAATTACTATGTATCGCCGAAGCTTCTTTGTGAAGAACTGCGATAGTTTGCTGCGGCCTGAGAAAGACCTGTTGAGATCCTCCGAGCCACAACAAAACCTAGAGAGTCAGGGCTAGCCTACACACAGCCCGGAGAATCGTGAGGTACATAGTCCGTGGGGTAGTCTAAATAGATCTTGGAAAGTCAGGCGGAGTTCAAAACCTGCTCGAGAGTCAGGGTTCGTCTAAACGTAACCTCGTGAGTTGTCCGAGATTGTCCGGCAGCCTTGCGGAGGCTTACCACAGCATTCTCAAGATTTTGCACTTCTGTCGATGGACACTAAATCATGCTTCCGAAAGGCCCCTCATGAAAGCTTGCGCGACGCTCTTTGGTCTGAGTGTACTTGTCCCACAAACCACCAATCGCTACTGACATGTCTCGGCCTTTTCGCTTGAAGACATGCAACCCGGGACCCTCGAGCGGGCATTTAGAAACGAAATGTTGGAGAGCAGGTGGTACTCCGCACTGCTCATGGGGATCCCTCAGCCTCCATCCCGCAAAATCGCCTCCCAGAGTAAATGAGACTTTCCAATGGAATACAGCGGTTTGCGCCACTCGTTTGCATCAGGACTTTTGGAGGATCTCGCGAGTAATCGGAATATTCCCGAGCACTCGACTGCTCGACCGAGTCTGTCGAGCGCGTCGAGTGGACCGAGTGAGTGGACCCTCTTCATTTACGAATAAATCCGGTTCGCAAACCCTGAAATACCATTAAACCCGCCAAAAACCCCCTTTTTATGCGCATAAAATTATTTTTGCAACCATAAGCGTTTGAGAGAATTTCCGTTGACTACTTTATTGGTAGGACGGTAGCATGCTGGTACACGGACAGGTGGACATGGGTAACAAACTTAGAGCAGACCAACAACATCGACAACTTGCTATTTATGAGAACCGGGTGTCCAACCTTGCCCATGGCAAAGAGCATAGAGAGAGGCAAGGGTGGTCAGCAGCAGGGCGAAGCCTTCCTTCGAGGCATTATTGAAGGGAGGACCTTCCAGAATCTATGCTCAGCAGGTTTGAAGCCTGTGTCTGCAATTAGGATGGGGATGAATTCTTATACGCCTTTAGACGCCATTGGGGAGAGCTCACCACGCTGTGCACGCTGTGATTCTATGGAACTCAGCTATGCGTTGATTTCGAGGCTCGATAGTTGCTACTGCTCGTTAGCAGCGTCGTTGAGGAGCCTCTTTCACGTCTTCCTGCTACTTATTGCTACCGGATTTCTCTTGATGATGCCAGTTCGAATGACGGTCGGTTAGTCCATACGTACTCTGAGGTTCCGAAACGATTTTCAGCTTGTTGATGACGGCGAATAATTTGGAGTCTAGTATTATGGAGCCTGGCAGGCTTGGAGTTTGTACCTGTGGGTGTACCGAGGGTTGAGGGATGGAAGGGAGATGTGAACACACGGACGCATTGATGGAGAGAAATGGGAAGGTCGCAGTTTGCGACTTGGACTGGTCGGTGCGCTCTGTTTCTCACACTCGTTTGGGCCTGTTCAAATCTTTCTGCCACAACCATCTCGCTTCTTAGCCCACTCTTGCGCCTCATCTTACTCGACATTTTGCTCTCCTACTCTTTGTTTGAGACTTCATGATGTTCCACGCCCGCCTTCATGATCACCCGAACGGTCGGTACCATTGCATTCGTAAGACGCAGGGTTCGGACGGACGAAGAAAGTCAAGGCAATGACAGCACTTCAACGAGAGTACCCAAAGCTTAACATCAAGAGGTGCTAAGTAGCTACGTCTGCTATTCACCTGCCTTCCGTAGCCCAGATTCCTCCTCCTGAGGCAATGGCACCGTTGTAACCCGCCAGCATTCGTGCTTTCCGATTCCCATTACCAGTAGTCAGCTCTTAAATACTGCACCGTTAGCTCCCTCTGTGTTTGCCTCTCAGAGCTGTCCGAAAGAACATGTCATCACGATCGGTCTCCATATGCTATGCCTTATTCTACCTATCCCCCGAACCATTCCTTCCTTGCTTATGACAACTTTTTTTGGTAATTTATTTTATTATCGACGAGTAAACGGAATGAGAGCACGCCTTCCGACTGAGCGTATATCATCGGCACAGCATTGGAGGGGTACCGCTAAATAATAAATAGGTATATTTCTTGTCCAGAAAAATAGGTGCACGCGGGTGCCCACCGTCACACAAGGGGTCTTCTCACATGACCACTCGATGTGCTCGGCGCACTCGACACGCTCGGTCGAGTGACATTCGACTCGAAATTGTCTCCCCGACTGCTCAAGAGAGGCTTAGGATGTCAGCTCACTCGAGGCACTCGGTTAACTCGTGAGTACTCAGGAGCGCGTCCCAAAAGTCCTGATGTGCCTCAATAACCACATTCCAAAGGGCTAAGGAGATCCTCCGTTAGGAATGAATCTGGCAGATGCTGAGGGGACCAGTTTTCCGTTCACATGGAATGAGTAGAACTCACGCACGTGCGACCGAGTAGTGCGATGCAACCTTGAGGTGCAGGGCTTCGGATTTACACAACTATCTCCTGTAGCTAATTGATAAGAGACACTTTGCTCTAAATAGGTCTGCGTGGAGGCTTGTTCAACTGGGCCTGAGCGAAGCAAAGTCGAACAAAGGGGGTGCATCTAATTAGAATGTTCTGTCACGCTTACGTCCTCTCTTGCACATCGCCAGCACCCCTTAACTAGAAGACCGTGTATAAGCGACTCTAAAATATGGAGCGTTTGAATTTTGGTGCAATAGGTTATAACTTAGTAAGGCTGCTGGCAGGGCAAACCGGATATGGTCTAGCCTTGGAATGATGGTGCTTCGAGAGGATAATTCCACATCGTCGAGACACGTTGCGAAGATAATGAGATAAGGACTACATATGCAAACATGCACATGACCAGCCAAGCAGGTGCCCGGACGCATTTAAAAGCTGAGGATCGAGCTCGTTTCGAATGTCAAACCCACGGCTACTCGAGGCACCAGTAGCTCTCGCCTGTCTTGGCGACCCCGCCACACCAATCCTTCGTACTCACTTTTCCTTGGATATACAGAGCCGTAGCGGTCTTGGCTTCTCATGGCGGAAGACCTGACACCCAAACGTCCCGAACTTCCAGACTGGGATGCTAAAGTTGTGAGTCCTTCCCATCTGTAGGTTCAGAAGTGGCGACTTAGTGGTTCATTAAGCGGGACATTCTTAATCGATTATCGGGGCACCGAATTGAGGCAATAAGAGTCAAAACATCAGATAGTGGACCGAAGGCAAAAGGCGGGCAAGGGACCGTGGTTGTTGGAACTGTGATTTCTTCTGAAGAAATCCCGACTTGGACGCCCGAACAGCTTCCGGCACAGCTTCTCAACGTCGGATACGCAATCAAGAAGCTCGAGTGGGATCGTGAGGATGCCGAGGAATCAGCAAGGTTTTTCAAGGTATGGTCGAACCCCATCTCATATCGCCCACGACAATTTCTGACTGTTTGCGTAAGTCGTTCGTCAACGAGCTTAGTCTTATGGCGGAGCTTTACCACACAAATATAATCCGACTCATTGGTTTTGTCGAGGATATCGAGAAGGGTATTGCATGGATAGTCTTGCCTTGGGAAGCAAATGGAAACGTTCGAGAATTTCTTCAGTCGGGCGACTGGGACATCCCCGAGCGTATCTCACTCGTGAGCCGATTCAAGCATGATAACCTTGTGCCTCCTGAACATTATCGGGCTAGATCCAAGATGTAGTCAAAGGTGTGGAGTACTTGCACACCAGACAACCTCCGATTTGCCATGGCGACCTCAAGTCGGTGAGTTCGTCGCATTGACTTCTAAGAAGCCCTGCACTAATCAACTTGCCGCCAAGTTAAATATCCTAGTGAACTCATCGTACCATGCGGTGATCACCGACTTCGGGTCGGCCCGGAGTACGCCAGACACCAATGCGAAGAAGGACGGGGTATCGGAGGTGCCTTCTAACCATAATATCGCTCAAGAGTTGACGGCTCCAAAGATCGAATTAAATCGAGACACGTTAGAGCTCACTTTAACGGGACCTGCCTATACTCTCCGGTGGGCAGCCCCTGAGGTGCTGGGCGACGAAGCGAAAGGTTTGCCGAGTGATATGTGGGCTGTTGGATGGATTTGTTGGGAAGTAAGTACCGGAGGCGCTGAGGGGTTCTTCGCCAGCTTTCCAACAAATTCCCCTCTTTTTCGGCAGATTGTCACCGGAAAGATGCCATTTGAAGAGCTTAATCGTAAGGAGGCGGTTATAGCACGCGTTGTGACAGGAAAATTGCCAGCGATCCGGGAGGAAGCCCGACTGTCGCACGTTCTCAGCCTCTGCGGTATAATGTCGAACTGTTGGATATTGAAGCCAACTGAACGGATAGGTGCCTCCAATTTTCGGAGAAGAGTCAGTTTGATGGTGAGTCCTTAGACGCGCGGCTCTACTATCGATTCCTAACCGAGTGGTGCACAAGCCATCTATCGCTCCTTCAGACTGCGCTCCTGGAAATGCAAAAATACGATCAGCAGCATTGCTATTGCAGCTGGGAGAAATGTATAGGTTTCAGGACAAAGAGGCGATGGCTGAGTCTCACCACCTGTCTGCCTTGCATGTTGCGTCTGAAACGAATAACCGCAAGGCTAGGGCGGACGCATTGGGCTTTCTGGGAGATATCTACTATGCCCGGTCCAGGTACCAGGAGGCGGAGAAGGCTTTGAGAGAGGCACACGAGATTCACTCTGACATCGGCAATGAGCTCGGTGCAGCGAACGCGTTGGATGGTTTGGGACGAATCTACCGTGCTCAGGCAAGCTACCATGAGGCGCAAAAGGCATTCAAAGAGGCGCTCGAAATTCACGGTCGCATTAGCAACTACGTCGGCACGGCGACCGCGTTAGACGGTCTTGGAGAAATCTACCGTGCTCAGTCGCAGTACGATGTAGCGGAGAAGGCTTTCAGAGAAGCACACGAGATTCACTCTCGCATGGGCAGTGATCTCGGGGCGGCAAATGCGTTGGTCGATCTGGGAAGGATCTACCATACTCAGTCAATGTACCGGGAGGGGGAAAAGGCCTTTAAAGAAGCGCATGAGATTTACTCTCGCATTGGTAATGACCTCGGTGCTGCAAGCGCATTGGATGGTCTGGGACGGATTTACGACGCTCAATCGAGGAACCAGGACGCGGAGGAGGCTTTTAAAGAAGCACGGGGGATTCACTCTCGCATCGGAAATCATGTCGGTGTGGCAAACGCGTTGGACGGTCTCGGAGGAATCTACAATGCTCAATCGAGGTACCAGGAGGCGGAGGAGGCCTTCAGAGAAGCGCACGAGATTCACTTTCGCATGGGCAATGACCTCGGTGCGGCAAACGCGTTGGACGGTTTGGGACGGATATATGACACCCAGTCGAAGTATGAGGAGGCAGGGAAGGCGTTCAGAGAAGCGTACGAGATTCACTCTCGCATCAGCAACGAAATCGGCGCCGCTAACGCGTTGGACGGTCTCGGAAGTATCTACGAAGCTCAATCGAGGAACCAGGAGGCGGAGAAGGCTTTGAATGAAGCGCACGAGATTCACGCTCGCATCGGCAATAAGCTCGGTGCAGCTAGTGCATTGGACGGTCTCGGAGGGATTTATCGGGCTCAGTCAAGGTACCAGGAGGCGGAAAAGGCTTTCAGAGAAGCGCAAGAAATTCATTCAGGCATAGGCAATCATCTCGGTGTGGCCAATGCGTTGGACGGTCTGGGGCGGGTCTACCACGCTCAGTCAAGGCATCATGAGGCGGAAAAGACTTTCAAAGAAGCTCAGGATATTTACTCTAGCATGGGCAATGACTTCGGTTTAGCAAATACTTTGGACGGTCTGGGACGGATCTACGATGCTCAATCAAGAAACTCGGAAGCGGAGACGGTCTTTAGAGAGGCGTACGAGATTCACACTCGCATCGGTAGTGACCTCGGCTCGGCGAACGCGTTGGACGGTTTAGGGCGAATCTACGAAGCCCAGTCGAGGTACCAGGAGGCGGAGAAGGTTTTCAAGGAAGCGTACGATATTCACCTCCGCATCGGCAATGACCTTGGTTTGGCGAACACTTTGGATGGTCTGGGGATGATCTACGATGCTCAGTCGAGGTACCAGGACGCGGAGAAAGTTTTGAGAGAAGCACACGATATTCACTCTCGTATCGGCAATTCAATTGGCGCGGCGAACGCCTTAGACGGCCTGGGGCGGATTTACGATGCTCAATCGAGGTACCAGGAGGCAGAGAAGACTTTGAGAGAAGCGTACGAGATTCACTCTCGCATGGACAACGAGCTCGGTGCGGCAAACGCTTTGGACGGTCTGGGACGAATATACGATGTCCAGTCGAAAACCCAAGAGGCTGAGAAAGCTTTCAAAGAGGCGCACGAGATTCACTCTCGCATTGGTAGTGATCTTGGTGCGACGAACGCGTTGGTCGGCCTAGGAAGGCTCTATGATACCCAGTCGAGATACCAGGAAGCGGAGAAGGCCTTCAAAGACGCGCACAAAATAAGCTGTCGCATCGGCAGTGATCTCGGTTCGGCGAACGCGTTGGACGGACTAGGAAGGATCTACATGGCACAGTCGAGCTACCAGGAGGCGGAGAATGCTTTCAAAGAGGCGCACAAGATTTATTCTCGCATCGGCAGTGAACTCGGTGCGGCAAACGCGTTGGACGGTTTGGGGCGGATCTACGACTCACAGTCGAGGAGCGAGGAGGCGGAGAAGGCTTTAAGAGAGGCGCACGAGATTCACTCTCGCATTGGCAGTGACCTCGGCTCCGCAAACGCCTTGGACGGTTTGGGAAGAATCTATGCTGGCCAATTGAGGTACACGGAAGCGGATAAGACGCTCAAAGAAGCGCACAAACTTCACTCTCGCATCGGCAATCAGGTCGGCGCGGCGAACGCGTTGAACAGTCTCGCAGGAATCTACGATGCTGAATCGAGGTACCCAGAGGCGGAGGAGGTCTTGATACAGGCGTACGACATTTACTCTGGCATAGGCAGCGACCTTGGTATGGCGAACACATTGGACAATCTCGGAGAGATTTACAGTGCTCAGTCAAGGTACCCCGAGGCGGCGAAGGCTTTCAGCGAAGCCCAGGAGATTTACTCTCGCCTCGGCGATGATGATAGTGCGGCGAGCGCGTTAGACAGTCTGGGAGGGATCTACCGTGATCAATTGAGGTACCAGGAGGCGGAGACTGCTTTCAGAGAAGCGCTCGAGATCCACTCTCGCATCGGCAATCCTCTCGCCAAGGGAAACTCCCTTCATAGCCTAGGAATGCTATTCAGCAAGCAACATCTCTACGAGGGAGCGCAGTCATCTTTCTCCCAGGCTCTCGTTGCATACAGTCAAGCTGGATCAGATGATAGTCGGGCAGCGACGCTACTACCTCTTGCCCTGGCTTACCAAGCTACGGGTAACTTTGTCGCGGCGGAGGAATCTCTGACTGAAGCTCTTGCGATTGGGGTCAGCATCGCTGATGACAACCTTCAGGCGGATGTCTCAGTGCTTCTGGCGCAGACGTTGAATTCTCAATCAAAGTTTGACGAAGCGGCGAAAGCACTAATACAAGCTGAAACCGCAATCGAGAAGATCGGTGATGACACCCGACGAGCAGCAATTCTCGATCGCTTGGGAGATGCATATCGTAATCAGGACCGGTGTGGCGAGGCCGAGAAGTCTTACACTCTAGCGCGAGCTTTATTCTCCAGCCTGGGTGATGGACGTGGCGAAGCACTTGAGCTACGTAATCTGGGGGCGTTGTACCGTGGTCAAGGGCGTCATGGTGACGCGGAGAAGTATTTTGCTCTCGCCCATGTCACATCTGCGAGTATTTCTGATCAAGATGGGGAAGTTAAAGCCTTAGATGGCTTGATGGAAGCTTGTCGTGAGCAAGGGAAGTTCGCTGAATTGAAGTCATATTGCATGGCTGCCCGCGAGATTTACACGCAAAAGGGGCAGTCTATGAGCAATGTCTGTGCTGCTGCTTGGGAATCGGTTCAAGGAGCTTCGATTTCTACCGCATAGATATCCTTATGGGGCGTGAATCAAGTGAGTCCTCCTTGAGGAACCCGTTGAAAGCGTCGCTCTTATGGCTAAGACATGTCCCTTTCCAGACTCTCCCCCGTTTTGCCTTGCAACTTGAGATCAAAACCTTTCCTTTTATGTTCATGTCTCTCAATTCTCTTCGTGCCAGTGTCTCCAGTACGTTCTCCGCTCGTTTCTTGGATTTCATAGTTTTCAGAAATCTTGTTTGCGCTCGATCCTTACTAAAATATAATGACTCTCGTAAAGAAAGCCTTTAAATCTTGATAAAAGACCGAATTTTACGGTACGCTGGGAGTCCAGGCCCGGTAGGTGAGGGCAATGGATGTGTCCGCTATGTCCCGCTCAGGTCGTCGCGATCCCTCCTCATCCGCCCCGTTGAACCTCGAACATTGATTAACGCCCGCACTGGGTACATAGATGTACTAATGTACCAAGTTCGTCACAGTCACAGAGAAAGTGCATAATACGTCATGAACCGAGTCTAAGATGAGGATCCTGAGGATCCCCATAACGTTGGCTGCAACGACCGTCGAGCGCCTCACCATTTTCAAGGTATACGCATTATACCCGCACGCCCTCCCGCCCTCCAATTCTCTGTGACG
This sequence comes from Tulasnella sp. 408, assembly GCA_019633405.1. Lineage (NCBI taxonomy): Eukaryota > Fungi > Basidiomycota > Agaricomycetes > Cantharellales > Tulasnellaceae > Tulasnella > Tulasnella sp. 408. The sequence continues at coordinate 3,119 of WSTX01000024.1, read as the reverse complement.
TTGGCATCCTCTCGTACCTCTGAACCACGGCTCTACGGAACACTGGATCCACACGTCAGGCGAGACAATCAAACTACCCAGGGATTACCCCTCAGTAAAAACCGCCTGGATAGACGTTGGCGAACACCCGACGTCCGATACAATGAGTCTTTCGAAGTGGTGTAGCGGGTTCATGTTATCTTCGGAGTTGGTGAAACGTTCGATATCCAAGAAAAAGAGTAGGTTCGTGAGTTTGCGGAGTTTCTGGACCATCTGCGCGGGGACGTAGGTGTCGAGGCCGTACTTGGAAGTGAGGCTGTGGGGGGAGTGGTTTAGTTCGTAGGTTAAGACGAAGACCGACCAGCTTTCTACCATCTCCTCGACGTCACTCTCTTCTGATAACGGCGGCGTGTTGCGGTCCATCACGAACTTCGTTACTGCATGGCACCCCAACCATGGCCGGGACGCCGCGGAAGACAAGAACTGAGTTGTGGTCGTACCGCCTTCCGAGACGAGGCTCGGCTATCCTACGTCCAACCGGAGGGAAAATCAACGTCAGCCACGTCATGAGATCGAGCCTTCCCTCGACGCTAGGGCTCGGAGCTTGTTACGGCATATGCACTTGATACAACCGAGCTGAGGTGACTTTTGAAGCGTGGTTAGGGCTTAGTATGAGTGGCCTTGACCTCCAGGTTGGTTGGGCAAGCGAACGAGTCCTCGGAGAGTTGGAAGTTGATGTCGTACGGCAAGTGTTTGCCCCAAACCATATCTGAAATCCGCATTTTTGGGCCTCCATAAGGTCCCTGCAATCAGCTCCGCACGGTAACAATAACACTGCGGCCCCACTTTCGTCAAGAATGGAGTCCACTCGAACCACTTCGCCAGCGCTCTTTCAAACTACACGACTGGCGGTAGTCTGTTGATGATTGGAAGTGATCCAAACCGCCCTTTGAGAACCGACGCCCGAAATAGGCCTTTCAGGACTTCACGAGCATGCCAGTGCCACTGGTTATAGCGAAGGTCTTCAAGTCCGGGCCGCCAAGCCCCAGGATGGTTCCGGACGGCTTCGTCGCAGGTCACGTGGCACCTCGGCGTGCAATGCAGGAGTGAAACCGCGCACAGTTCACGTTGGATCGGCCGTTTACGAAGTCCTTGGGATTTCAGAGAGACCTGAAATGGACATGTCCGACGTTAGGGTCGCACACTAGAGACGGGGGGGGAGGGGAGGTGAAAGATAAAGCACATACGCAATGCTCGTAGGTCTCTCGATTCGGCTTAGAAGCCTCTTTCGGCTGAAGTGGCGAAAGGAGGTGCACTAGCGGGATTAGGAATCCTTGTCATTCCACAGGACGTCCAGAGCGAGAGCACCCCATGAACGACAAACAAGAACAGCAGGCGATGTCGCGTTGATGGAGGCGTTTCCGAAATGTACTCCGGAGATGCTGAGCAGTGAGTGCCGTTGATACTAATCCCAGAAAAGCGGTTTTCAGCAGGCCTTCAAGCGGGAGAGACGCGTTAAAGCTTACCTGAAGGTGGAATGAAAGTTGTTTCGGTGGTGTTCCCTAGCACTCCTTCTGCTTCCCTGTCTCGAAAAAGCCTGCTTTGGAAGAGACGGACTCGTCCCGTGAAATCTCTGGGAGTTTTTTTTAGGGATCCCGGACTTGCACGAGTGGGGACTGAGGGGTAACTTACAAAACGGTGGAACGAAAAAAAATGCAAAGTGAAGGAGGGTTGCAAGTGTGTATGTTCTATTGTGGCGTCGATCGACGTTTTGGAGCGGAGACAAACAATGGGTGCAAACAGGTTTCGGTCTTGAACTGGACGTGTCCTCGCTTGCGTCCCCCATGGCCAATCATGATCAGTGTTCTCTCTCTTGCTACAAAACCTGTGTTTTCACGACGTGCTTACGTGTATCTCTACCCCTGCAGGGCCTGAAGCCGGCTCACGTCTTAACGCCCTTAAGGCAGCTTGTTGCGGTAAATTCGAGACCATCTCCCTCTCTCATATCCCCCACCCAATTGGCGAAGTACTAAATAAGGATTTTTATCTTGAGTTCTCATCACAATAAAGATTCTTATGATTGGTTAGAATATTCTTTCCTATAGTACCTGAACGGATCCATGAATTGGGGTCTTTTCCGTCAGCGGAGATCCTCCCATATACGCCCAACAGAAGGATTCTGCGTCAATAGTAGTCAAATACGGTGCTACAACAAAGTGATGGATCGAGACTCGGAGAAGCATCCAGTTGTACGAGCGTTGAGGGTTTTAGCGAAAATAGCGCAAACCTCGGCAAGCAAGCCGCATGCCAGCAGAAAGGCCGCGTTTCTCAAGCGAGGTGCATGCCACTAAGAGTCATTTTCGATCGTAAAATTTGAAAAGGGACAACCTCATTGGGAGCACGTTCCCGCTATGGCGGTGCACTGAACTCCGGATCCGGGGCGTGGCAGACCAAATCCGGGCTGAGCACAAACCACTTCAACCCCTGCCCCGCTCGTTGTCACTTCTCCTCTCCCCATACGGCAATGCACTCCGATATCAATGGTGTAGGATCCTTCTACTGTTTCTATTGAGGGCCCTCGTGCCAGGGGCCCGTCTGTTCATGCCTCTGGGCTATGCTGACGTTTTTTTCTACGCTGCGCTGTGTGTGATTCCAGATAATATGGTGGAACCTTCCAACCCCATCGCCTCGTACTCGGTAACAAGCTGTGAAATCTCGCGTATTCCCCGTCCTTAGTGTTGAAAATCTACATAAAAGCCGTCGATGGACGTCCTTGTCAAGTCCGTGTCCCACCACACCCGTCCATCACATATCGCATCTAACATCTCACCACTCATTCCTCTCCCCATTTTCCTTCTCTCACCATTGCCACCCAACGATGTCCAACTCGCACGTGAACGTCAAGACTCTTCAACAGAAGCAATTCAAGGTTCCGATTGAGCCTGCAGATACCATCGCTCACGTCAAGGCGAAAATAGAATCAATCAACGGCGACCCCGTTGCTAACCAGAAGCTGCTCTTCTCGGGCAAGACTCTGGCCGATGATGTTCCCGTGGAGCAATGCAACTTGAAAGAAACTGACTTCTTGGTGCTCATGATCTCTAAAGTACGCTTAGATCTTTTACCTTTGAACGACCTTA
>WSTX01000023.1:0-22743 GCA_019633405.1 Tulasnella sp. 408 | reverse complement strand
ACATCAAAATCTCAGTAACGCGTCCTGTCTCCTCCCACCATGCCCGACCCACTATTCAAGAAGGTTTCCGGCCACAAGCGGAAAAGAGTCTCTCAACCTACCGTATCAAATCCTAATCCTCGCAAAGTGTCGAGGAAAAATGCGAACAGCACACCACTGGGCGCTCGGAAACGGCGCAACTCAGACGAAGATATTGACGAACGCGATGAAGCCGTTGGGGCATTCGACGATGTGGACTTGGAAGGCCCGTTGCTCGACGTGAACGAGAGCGGGGACGAATACGATGACGAAACGCCGGCGCAGAAGCGTTTGCGGCTGGCCAAGCTCTACCTAAACAATGTGAAGAAGAGCGTGGCTGGGGGCGGGGAAACAGGGGATGACGACGGAGAGGTGATTGGATGGGACGCAGAAGATGTGGATAGGGAAATCTTGGAATCAAGACTGCAGAAAGATGTACTAGAGCATTCAGGAAAGGTGCACGTCTATGTCGCAGACTCGGTACGCTCGTTTTCCCTCTTGCGTCGGCCTCGTCTGACTGGCCTTGCTCCATTCATAGGTCGGGTCGAATGTCACAAACGCTCCATCTACACGTTTGCGCGGCCACAGAATGCCTGTTACAGCTGCTGTCATGTCAGAGGACGGTCGTATCCTGTTCTCAGCTAGCAAAGACGGCAGTATAGTCAAGTGGGACCTCACCACTGGGAAACGGATATTCACGGTCTTTAAAAAGAGACGCCCACCACCAGACGCGAAGGGAAAAGGAAAGGAACCCGTGGTTATTGAAGGTCATACAGACGAGGTGCTCGCTTTGGCTATGAGCTCGGATGGCAAATACTTGGCTAGTGGCGGAAAGGACAGGAAGGTCGTAGTATGGGATGCTCAGCAGTTCAAGTGGCTTAAAAGCTTTGGAGGGCACAAGGATCAAGTTTCGGTCGGTCATCTAATCCTTACCTTGTCGCATTGTTGCTAACTCTTGGCGTGAACAGGCCTTGGTATTCCGCAAAAGGACTCATCAACTCTTCAGCGCGTCCTACGACCGCACGATCAAGATATTTGACCTTTCGCCGCAGGTCATGGGATATGTCGAAACGCTCTTCGGGCACCAAGACGTCATCACCTCTGTAGACTCTCTGCGGTCAGAAACAGCTCTCACTTCCGGTGCGCGGGACAAGTCCGTCCGGTTTTGGAAGGTCGTAGAGGAAAATCAGTTGGTGTTCCGCGGAGGTGGCAGAAGTGCGCTCCGGGATGTGTTGGAAGGTATACCAGTGGATGACGAGGAGGCAGAGAAGAGGCGGGAAGCGGAGAAGGCAAAGAAGGGAACAAATGACTACCACGAAGGAAGCATCGACTGTGTTGCCTTCATTGACGAATCAACTTTCTTAAGCGGCGGTGACAGCGGGTGGGTTGCCTTTCATGGGTCTCTAACACGCTATCTAAACACACACCTGCCCTCCATAGAGCTATTCGCTTATGGGCCAACAACAAGAAAAAGGCAGTTTACACACGTGGACTCGCCCACGGCTTACATGAAGTACACTCCGAAACAGAGGGTATCGTGACCTCACCGCGATGGATCACTGCACTCGCCGTCCTACGATATTCGAACGTCTTTGCCTCGGGTTCATGGGAGGGCATGATTCGACTATGGAAACTCAACGATCAAAACCGTTCTTTCTCTCCACTTGCAACGATTCCTGCGCCAGGTGTTATCAATTCCCTCCAAATGATCTCGCCACCTATCGGAGCTTTGGACGAAGCTCGTTGGGTATCTCACCCTCCAGCATCGTCAGCCGAATTGAAAGACCAAGATTCGGATTCGGATTCGGATTCGAATTCGGATAACTCGCTCCCAGCTCCACATCCAAGTGTGGCGTCAAGGAAGCTCGCCCGACGGCATTGTGTTATTATAGCCGGAATCGCCCAAGAGCCTAGGCTCGGTCGGTGGCTCAGAATCGCAGGAGGGGGAACAGGAAGTCGGAATGGAGTCTTAGTAGTGGCTGTACCGTACAACGAAGGCGCCCCAAGGGGCACCCTTTGAAATGCATAGTGCTCTGGAGTAAACATCGTAGACCACGGGGTTGAATCGAACAATGCGACCTTTCCAGTGGTTCAAATTTGTTCTCACATCGTCAGTTGCACTAGGCTACACCATAAGAAACTCACAAAAAATGAGGAGAACGGCCAGATTTCCAACGAGATCCTCTAGAATCTTTCGATCATGAATCTCGGTGAGCCGATCGCAGCGTCTCGCGAATCGACTATCCAGCTTAGCCCCGAAGACAGATTGATGAGATGCAAGTCGGCTAGTAGGGCCGCTTCTTTTCTAGAAAGCTTTTCCTCCACAGGTTCCCGGGGGTTATTGACACCGCCCCGGGCAGACGGTTGGCCAGAGAGCGTTTTGGTGGATGTCAAAAATGGTCCTTGCCCATAATATCTGCCCTGACGACGAAGTCTGATCTGCAGCTAGCTTGTGCTCACGCTGGTGTTGTCTTTGAGTAATAATGAGTAGGTCTCCCTGAGCCGCAGAGCTACTCTCGTCACAAATTTCTCTATGACAGTAATCGTTGTTATTGTAGAAACCTCCCGTCCATCCCGGTTTGGCCGACCTGGCCATGAGGCTGCAAGGATAAGTTCTTCAACGGGCTGAGTATCTGGCTTGAATCGGGGCGTTCAAGGTCCTGACGTTTGGAACCGTGAGAATGCTTGCTTTCGATTATCCCTCGCCCGCTTAGTCATCATAACCTCGATCGGGAGAGCGCAACGGGCTCTAGCCCTCTGGGGGACTGGTTTACTATGGACATCCACTCGGGTAACCGGATCTGTACTCGAATGATACCACACGATACTTCTGTATCCATTATTTAACCTCGCCCCAACGATGTTTGTGGGATATCTATACTGGGAGAGCGTGTTAAACTTCTCCGCTGCCAATATCGGACATCAACCGATCCTAATCTGAACGAGGAAATCCGGGTAGGATACCTGCCCTCTCGCCACATAATCCTTTAGCCGAGAGAGATGGCAGACGAGAAATTACTGTTACGTCGGGTTTGGACGAGTTTTTTATATTACCTTACCTCGGGACCCGCATCGCACAGCCCCACCTACCACAAAGGGAGAAACGCCCGATCACTCCTAAAGAGACTCTCCTATACTCGTCTGCGCAGATGAGACCGAGTGAGATGATGTCAGGATTAAAATGAGTAAAACCCACCGCACTTGAGATGGCGATTGTAGGCTGGGAGGATTCGACGTGGTTTGGGGCGCGTGGGGGTGCGGCTTCAGCTAATCGCAAGGCACCGCGACATTGCACTCTCATATCACACCTTCCCCTCTTCTACCACGGTTCCCGACCACCCCCACCCCCTTTTCCACCGCCTCTTAACGACGCATAATGATTCAACAGGCGGGCCCAGCTGGAAGTAATCCGCAGAACCAAACCAACTACGCAACCAACCTTCGTCGGAAATTCGGGGAAATCGGCAACTTTTGGAATCGTTACGATAAATTGGCTGATGATCATGACCACCGGTTGATAAAGAATTTGAACGACAACCTTGACGTGCTACTTATATTCGTGAGTGAATTGCTTGCAAGAACGCTTATGATTGCTGACAGGTCTCGCAATTGTCCTTACGTGAGCTCAGGCGGGATTGTTCTCCGCCGTCAATACCAGCTTCCTACAGATGACAACACCTTCGCTCTCACCAGACCCTTCAGCAGAGACCAACTACCTCCTCCGTCTATTGATTACAAAACTTGACAACACAACCTTCTCCTCTGAGCTGGAGCCGCCTTCCCAGAACAAGGATCTCATCTCAGTCAGGACCAATTGCCTACTCTATGCCAGCTTATGCTGCAGTATCCTGGCAGCAGTAGGAGCCATGTTGGCAAAGGAGTGGCTCCAAAGCTTCGAGAGGGGCGGACAAGTCGGTCCTCTTCACGAGCAAGTACTTCGACGGCAACACAAGTTCAACGGCGTGCGGCAATGGCAGCTCGAACCGATGACCCGCCTCCTCCCCACACTCCTACTGATTTCGGTGGTCCTTTTTTTCTTTGGACTGATCGAGTTTCTCGTTCCATTAGATGATTCCGCTGCAGGAGTCGTCATTGCATTTTCAATTTTGGGAGGCATATTCTATATCCTCACGACATCTGCAGCTGCCCTATGGGACGCTTGCCCCTACCAGACCTCGGTCTCCAAAGCGAGCAAGTACTTGTTCGAAGCAATCGTAGCCCCTTTCATCAGGCGCTTGGGTGTATGGTTGATGCGGTGGTTCGGTTCACAAGAGTCGGTGGCAGAGTTGGCTACTTTCAAAAAGGCTGGCCGCAAGGATCACAACACCGAAATCCTCAGCGCGCAAGCAGCGTGCTGGCTACTCGAAACAACCTCGAGTCCGGAAGATCAGCAGATGGCAGTTCAAAACCTTACCAGCCTCTCCCCCGGCGTTTGCAGTTTCCTAATTCATGACTGGGATACATACGAGCGAATGCTCTCACTCACAGTCCATTACATTCAAACGTGGCAGGACAAGCCTACCGATGAAACGGTCCGCACAGCCCAGCAATTTAGCGCCGCTCTCCTGCACCTCTGCGTAGGGTACCCGAGACATTCCACAAAATGGAGCATGGTGAGGGAGCACTTGTCTCAGGTAGGCGTCAAGGCGGGGGAACATCATTGGGGGCGCCGCCTTTCCGGTTGCCTAGAGCTTTGCCTCTCGGATGCTCCGAATACATTTCGAGCCAGCCCGGCATCCATATTCCCATATAACGACTACTCCATGAAAGTGGTTACGTTATCAATGATCGTCCTTGGAGATGTGCCGTTCTGGTCGCTTGACCGAGAGCACGCTTGGGCCGCACTGTGGCACGTATTTGGAGACAAGTACGATGATACCATCCTCGCATTGGTGGCCCTTGCTATCTCGAAGGGGTTCTCAGCTTCTGCTTCCCTACCGGAAGAGGAAATCCGTCGTGTGGTTCAAAACCAGGTTCGAAACGCTTGTTCAGGGTTGGTCTTTTCACACAGTGTTTCCTAGGGTGTCGTTAGCTCACACTATTCCATTTGAACCAGAAACGAGATTGTCGCCATTCTTCTCGAGGGAGTTCGTTCCGGTCCCGCCGCACTTTCGGAGGAGCAGTGTACATCGTACTCGCATGCTCTCCCCATTTTCACCGAGATTCTACACCGTCTCGGAGAGCTACCATCTATAAAGGCGTTCATTGGGCAGGATACCGAAACTTTGTTCCTTGAAGTTGCAAACCTAATTCTGGCAGTAGATGGAATCTACGAGCGTGCAAAGCTTTTGGGGGCATCAAGTGAACGAAACCAGTTTATGGATGAAGCTTCGCGCTTGCTTCGGATATTCAAACCCCCCGTCACGCCACAAGCCTCCACGCCTATCATCTTCAACGGAACTCTCGTTTCCTTCGTCAGGTGCAATCAGACCAGTCCTTCCATCTCAACTGCAGCAATGCAGACGCTCGATTGGCTCAACCTTTGTCTGGGCGAACACGACTTCGTAACGGACGACACAATCTCATATTTAATGTGGGGCCTGGAATCAACCGAATCCAGAGAAGAGGTGCTTCAACTAATCTACACCTACGTGTCAAAGTGGTTCTCGCGCGTCGGAGAACACAAGTACCGATTGTGGGTCTCGAAGGGCCTAATCTCACAGCTGTTGAAGGCCCTGTCGAGTGGGGCTACCGGATCTATGGATCTGATGATACCATTGGCTCTGAGGCACATAGCCAAACGGGCAGCTTTAATGTCAAGGGAGCCTCAGGAGTCAGAGGAGATCATCAAGGTCGGGATCGACGTCATCAACTCCGTGGACAGCGACACAGGGCCCGTGGGTCAAGCATATTCACTACTCATATTCGAAGTCGTTTTGTCCATATGGGAGATTACTCCTGAAGAAAGAAGGGCAAAGCAGATGTCGGATGGAATGGTCGGAGCTACGAAGCGTATATTGCTGGAAATAGAGGAGCTACTTGGCAATCAGCCGGGCAAGACCCTGACAGCTGCACTGAGGTCCAAGATTGGTATCATGGCCTGTCCCGAGCCTTTTGATCTGTCTCCCGTAGTCCTCCAGAGATTCTTGTCGGAGCTGACCTCCAAGAAGGCCGATGCATGCACCGCTGTGGACCTGCATACAATCGTCAATCGCATCGACGGTCTGCTTTTGAATGGCACGACACCAAGAGCCCAAATCTAACCAGTGATCTACCCTCACGTTTTCGGAGGTATGATATTTCAATCAGGTTCGTTTATGGAGAATGGTATGTTAATGGTACAATATGATCATTATTAGGCAGATCTAGGTCCCACAATCCGCTTGAAATGCCACTGCCACGAATCGGGTTCTTTCCTGAATTTGATCAGTCTTTCATTCGAAAAGGGAAGGTTTTCTAAGACTCATCTTGCAGAGTTCTTGCAATGTAGTCTCTGTACAAAGATTAGCTTCTAGTAATGACGGTACTTATATTGCTATTTTCTAAGAAAGTGGCTGGTCGGCGGACCTAACACGAATAAAATCTCGTACAAGTTCACTTCGGACACTCATACCATGGCCTGTAAGCCCGGTGACGTATATAGTCGACTTTAGAAAGTCAGGGCGGCGGTTCAGGCGTCGTCTCTTGGCCCGAGCTGGACGCAGTGGCGGGTTGAAATTTCGCATCCGCCGAAGCGAGTGCCGAGTCGGTGTAAGGATCTTTTGCTTTCTTACGACCGTCACTTTAAGCGACATCAGTCGGCTCCTTATGTGTGGTTTGCTGCCCCTCTAATCAATGTAGGTGAAGGGTGGGCGAGGCGACTTCCGCGGCTTTCGCTCTGGTCTGTACCTTCTCGTAGATCCCTAGCTACAGGTGATTGAGGGAAGAGAGTCTCCTGTTCTTTGTCGAGCTGGGGTCGAGAGGGTGACGCGTACCCCAGCACCATGACATTATGATGCAGTTCGCATTCGAAAGTCCCGTTTTTGGAGGATTGTTGAAGCTTACAATGTGATACATCGTGGATGCGTTTCTGAGGTTCAAGGTTTGGAAATCCTTCGTTCTCTCCGGAATGTCTCCATCATAGCCAACTGCTTCCTCTACGCTAGTCTCTGTTACGCCTTAATCGCAGCCATGGGGGCGATGAGGCCCAGGATGGCTACAAGGCTTCGATCGAAGTGGCGAGAGCGGTCCGTCGGAGGAGCAAGAGCGATTTCACCAGGGCAGGCTCAATGGACCATGACTGTTCACCCTCTTGACGTATTGAGAAGAGCTTTCCGTCGGGCCTTGCCCTAACTAATAGTGGTTGTTCTACTCCTCGGCATATGAATACGGTTCGCACCTACTTAAACATTAATTCTTGACCTGATTATCTCACTTCAATGTTTCCCCCCAACAAAACCACCTTAACCTCACTCTAGCTCCAATTTATTTTGACTCCACTGATGAAATAGCTTGCGTCCTCTGCTTCAATTGAGCTATCCTACTTTCTGTAAATGTAGCGTGGTAGACCCCTCCGGGCTTGCACGCCCGACCCGGCACAACCAAATATCTGATAGAAGAATCCGAAGTCTGGACTGCCAGAAGGACGATGCTTTAGTGATCGGAGTGGTGAGAGCGCCGGTTCCGAATTCTGCAGGAGCGTTGACTCTCCAAATAACCGTTAATAGGCTGTGGTGACTGAGCTGACTCTTGAGTTGCCTTCCAAAATATAGGGCTAGGACACTTATCGCCGCCCTCACTGTGGAACCGTGTGATCCAATATTAGGGGTTTCTAGGTGGTATTTATAGGAACAACTACTGTATTTCCCTCGCCAGGAGGATGGGAGAAGGATGCATGTTCGGCGCACACATACGCGCCCAGCATAGCAGAACACTTTGCAATTAGTTTATCTCAGTTGGTCACTTAGTGGAGACAGATCTATCGCTAAAGATAAATCCCTTTTTTTCTTTTACTTTGGTACGGATAGGAGGTAAATTCCTTGCGGCACCGGCCCTCAGTTTGCGTTCCCACCCTCATATTTCCCGCTCCGGCGCTAAAGATAAATCTCGCGTCGTGCAGTGTCATGAGCTGGGAGAGTCGAACACGGGGTTAACCGGTTAAGGGTGGTGTGACGAAACGCGGAACACACGCCTCCGTCCAGTCCCAATTAAAACGCCCCTTTCTACGTAGGATCGGGGGCTATCCTTCATCCCCTTCTTATATGATGACCTCTACTCCCCAACCCCTGATAGGAAAGCAGATGCCCACCGATGTTACGGGGGTGGTCTCCTCAGAAACGGGTTTCGATAGCGCCCGGTTGGCTGCATATTGTAGCTCTGTGAAGGGACTAGAACTAGTCATCGAGCCATTAGAGCAGGTACGTATATGGCACCGCCACTAATCCTCTTATCTATACTCAAGAGCTTCTTGCTACGATATCACTACGATTTAGATTCACACCTCAGCGGAACAGGTATCATGGTGCAAGTGAGTGTGTGGTTGGAGTGAACGACTTCCAAAACAGGAAGGAGCCTTCCTAACCTTCCCACAACCTTAAAGGGAACGATGCCGCAAACTGAGCACCAAAGCTATAGCGCTCGTTTACATTATCTGTGACCAGTACGGCAGTGAAGCACCTGAGAGTCTGATTAAGCAAACTGTCCAGTGAGCTTTTTGCACCAGTTTTGGCGTACTCGGGCTAAGAAATCTGTAGGAATATGGTTAATATTGCCAGCGACGTCAGAGGATGGGCTGACCTGTCCTATTTCAAAAGTGTAAGATCCATTTCTCATGTGGTTCAAACCGTCTCCATGAGTTCACACTAAGAGCGCCCCTCTAGTGGTACATTCGAAATGAGATAGAAGCGAAGATTACCAAGCACGAAGCAAATTTGGGAAAACTCACAGAATACGTTCCCGTATGTGGCCTTCCATGCCCCTTCCATGTCCAAAATGAGTTCAAATCCGCCCTTTGTTCGCAGGTCTCAGCGACCCTTAAGGCACATGTGCAAACCCATGACAAAGTTGCTACCCTCCAAGCAGTATGTTCTAAGCATTTTGAACCAGACCCGCTGTCCGTTTCTTCCTGACACGATCCACAAGTCACTCAACACCACCGCGAACAACAGTCCCGATCGAAAGCGAGCAGAGGAGCAACTCTACCGCCTCAGATCCGCTCCACCAGCCGAGTCAGCTGATTCTACCCCTCCTGAACTCGCTCGCGAATGCGTTCGACTAGGCACCCAACCCGAACATAGCGGAAGCAGCAACGAGATTTGGAAAGGTCGATGGCTTAACACGCAAGACGTAGCTCTCGTACTTTTTAAGCAATATAAACTGGATACCCGAGACGAGAAAGCTATTTTGGTACGGTCCATCTCGCAGAGTGCTTGCTACACTGTAGCATATCTGACCGTTCTCGATGACCTCTAATCTAGAGATTCGAGAGGCAAATCAAAGTTTGGCGAAAGTTGGATAATCCTTTTGTCCTTCGACTCTATGGGTGGTGCAAGTTTGAGGGAGAAACGTAAGCCGAGTCAACCGGGATATCATATTCGCTTGCCTCAAAGTCCGAAATAATGAAATCTTTACCTCATAGCTATCTTGTCTCTCCCTGGCTGCGAAATGGCGACGTGGTAAAGTATTTAGACGGAAACAGGAGCCGTGATCAGAAATGTCTCTCTCTGGTACGCCCATTGCTGAATTCCCGGGATGGTGTATGAATCCCTCGCCATATGCAGGTTCACGAAATTGCCCAGGGTCTCCACTATCTCCATAAGCAGAGCATCATCCACGGGTCTCTCAACCCTTCCAACATCTTGGTTGGAGACGATCACTGTGCAGTTATTTCAGACTTTTCCTTCGCGAAGTTAGCGACCCCGGACGCGAAGATCACGCAAAAAACTCCTCAAGTAAATGCCTTCCGTTACCAGGCGCCTGAAGTCATCTTGGACCAGCCCATATCGGAGGCATCGGATATTTACTCTTGGGCCATGACGGCGTTAGAGATCATTACTGGGAGTATGTCCATGCTCGTGTCTATCCTCCCTAACGCCTCCTCATGTAATTGATTCTCTTAGACCCGCCATATCATACCCAGAGGTCCCCTGGACAGCTTCTTACGGAACTCACCATGAAGAACAAGTGTCCAAACCGAAGTGATTACAATAGTTCTGTACTTAACACCCACCCTGAGATTTGGGAGTTGTTCTCGGAGTGCTGGAGGCGAAAGCCTGAAGAACGACCAAAGGCTGAGAGGGTTGTAGAAGTTCTCAGGAAGATCTTGAGTTCAAAGTAGATAGCACAGTTGTTAGGACTTCCCTGATCATTTGTATATATTTCACGCTTTTCCTCGTGCACGACTTGCACGCCGAGTTTTCCTTTCATCGTCGAAAGGGCTTGCTTAGTGGCCAGAGGGTGAACAATAAAGCTCGACTTGTACTTATAAATCAACGCTAGAAAATACACCTCCGCTTGTTTGGTCCTGTGGCCAGTTATAAGGAAGTATATCCAGGCTTTATAAGAGGATTTCCGCTGATGCGGAGCCTGCTTAAGCTTATGGGATCAAGACCATTCCAACAAGTTAGGAGTCTTCTACTACTATCGGGGCGCTTGTTCTGAAATCAATGGATCGACCTGGTGTCTTGTTTGGAACTTTGCGGCCAAGACTCGTTTTGCCTGGACGGCTTAGTCATCACGCTCCTGATCAAAGGCCTTGGGAACTTGACCCAACACAAATATCGACTCAGGCGGTCAATGTTAAACTAGTACTCGAATGGTAACGCATGGATATAAATCGCTTCTGTATTTCTTGTCAGAACGGTGCATATTGGGCGCTAGGTGAGGATCCCCAAGGCGATCCCCGCCTCTACGAAACCCTGATTCTAAGTTAACATACACGCCAAGTTCACACTACATCTTCATTCCCTTTTTCATTCCCCTTCTAATCCGTTTTCAGAGAGCGACTATCAACGAAACTACTTTCTCCGGGGTAACCCAACTCTGGGAGACGAAGTTCTCCGCTAGACCTAGCGGACGTGAATCGATTCCAATCTGCGGAGAAGTGCGGGTGGGATACTCGCCCTCTTGTTAATCCTCGAGCCTGCTCGTAGGCATGGCAGGTAAAGTGAAATTACTGTTGCGATGGTTTGCATGAGCTGTTGTGGTCTCACGTACCGCGCCAAACGTAAACAGCTTACAGCCCACCTGCCTCAAGGGAGGACACAGCCCGACGACCCCCCAAGGAGATTCCTTTGTACTCATCCAGGGGTTGGGACCGCGTGGGATGATTTTCCGCGTTGAACGGGCTCTGCAAACCACCGCACTTGAGGTGACGAGTCTACGCCGGGAAGATTCGGCGTGGTTTGGGGCACTTGGGGGTGCGGATGCATCCCAAGCCACACGGCACCCTCGTATCGCACCCTCACTTTTCTTCCACAGTCCCCCCCCACCACCACTCAACGACGCATAATGGACCAGCAGGCTGGCTCAGCGAGCGGTAATCCGCAAAACCGAAACAATTACGCGACCAACCTTCGCCAGAAGTTCGGCGAAATCAACGATTTCTGGAATCGTTACAATAAGTTGGCCGATGATCATGACGAGCGGTTGATTAAAAATTTGAACGATAACCTCGACGTCCTACTCATTTTTGTAAGTCACCGAATTACTAGAATGCGCTCATCATTGCTGACTGACCTCCCAATCGTCCTTATGTGAGCTTAGGCGGGTTTGTTTTCCGCCGTCAACACTAGCTTCCTACAGATGACGACACCGAACCTCTCTCCAGACCCCTCAGCGGAAGCAAACTACCTTCTCCGTCTACTTATCACCAAACTCGACAATACCACATTCCCCTCTATGCCAGAACCGCCTTCCCAGAGCAAGGATCTCCCATCCGTGAGGGCCAACTGCTTACTCTATTCTAGTTTATGCTGCAGTATTCTGGCAGCAGTAGGAGCCATGCTGGCAAAAGAATGGCTCCAAAACTTTGATAAGGATGGGCAGGTCGGTCCTATCCGCGAACAAGTCCTTCGTCGACAGCATAAGTTCAACGGCGTGCGGCACTGGCAGCTCGAACCAATGACCCGCCTTCTCCCCACTCTCCTCCTGACTTCTGTCGTCCTTTTCGGCGTCGGACTGATTGAATATCTTGTTCCTATCGATGATTCTGTTGCAAGAGTCGTCATAGCATTTGCAATTTTGGGAGGCATATTCTACGTCTTCACGACGTCCGCAGCCGCTTTTTGGGACGCTTGTCCATACCAGACTTCAGTATCCAAAGCGAGCAAGTACGTGGTTGAAGCGATCGTGATACCTTCCATCAGGCACTTGGTTCAGTGGCTGCTGCGATTTTTCGGTTCGCATGTGTCGGTGACAGAGTTGACCACTTTCAAATCGGTTGGCGACAGCGATCAAGATACCGAGACGCTCAGCGCGCAAGCAGCGTGTTGGTTACTCGAAACGACCTCGAGTCCGGATGATCAGCAAATGGCAATTAAAAATCTAATCAGCCTCTCTCCCGGCGTTTGCAGTTCTCTAATCCATGACTGGGATACATACAAGCGAATGCTCTCGCTCACCCTTCATTTCATTCGAACATGGCAGGACAAGCCCAGCGATGAGACGGTCCGCCCAGCACAACAATTCAGCGCCGCTCTCTTACACCTTTGTGTTGGGTGCCCGCGACACGCCGTAGAATGGACCGTGGTGAAGGAGAATTTGGCTCAAGTGGGGATTGAGGCAGGGGAACATCGCGGGGAGCGCCTCTCCGGTTGCCTAGAGCTCTGCCTTTCTGATTCTGCAACTACGTTGCAAGCCAGCCCGACATCCATATTTCCAAAGAACGACTACTCAATGAAGGTCGTTACGTTATCAATGATTGTTTTGGGAGATGTACCGTTCTGGTCGTTTGACCGAGAGCATGCTTGGTCCGCCTTGAGACACATTTTTGTCGACAAGTATGATGATACCATCCTCGCATTACTGGCCCTTGCCATCTCGAAAGGATTCCCAACCACAGCTCCTCAGTCGGAAGAAAAAGTCCGTAGCTCTGTTCGAAACGCTTGTTTAGGGTCAGTCTCTACATGCAGCGTTCTACAGCGTCGGTCACTTACCCGAATTCCTTTCAAAACAGGAAAGATATTACCGCCATCCTGCTCGAGGGAGTTCGTTCCGGACCAATCGCGCTTTCTGAGAAAGAGCGTCCATCGTACATCCATGCTCTTCCCATTTTCACTGAGATTCTCCTGCGTCTTGGAGAGCGACCGGCTACAAAGGCGTTCATTGGCCTCCACCCCGAAGTCTTGTTTCGTGACGTCGCTCAGCTGATTTTGGCGGTGGATGGAATCTACGACACTGTGCATTCGTTGGGAGTACCGAATGTACTGGAGGAGTTTATGGATGAAGCTCAACGCTTACTTCGAAAATTCAGACCACCCATCACGCAACAAGTCCCCTTGGATATCGTCTTCAACGGAACTCTCGTTTCCTTCGCTAGGTGCAATCAGAGCAGCTCTTCCACCTCGAATGCAGCGTTCCAGACGCTCGAATGGCTAAATCGTTGTCTTGACGAATATGACTTCGTAACAGACCAGACAATCTCGCGGCTGATGTGGGGCCTGAAATCAACCGAATCCAGGGAAGACGTGCTTCAATTGATCTACACCTATTTATCAAAGTGGGGTTCCCGACTTCAAGACCACCAGTATAAATCGTGGGCCTCGAAAGGCCTAATCGCACAGTTGTTGAAGGCTTTGTCAAGCGGGGCCTCGACCGGTTCTATGAACATGATGGTACCATTGACTTTGAGGCACATCATCAAAAGGGCAACGAAAATGTTATGGGAGGTTCGGGAGTCAGAGGAGATCATGAGAGTTGGGATCACCGTGGTCAACTCCGTGAACAGCGACACAGGGACGACCGGGCAAGCATACTCGATATTAATATTCGAAGTAGTCTTGTTCATCTGGGGAAACATCTCAGAGGATATCAAGAAAAAACAGATGTCAGGAGAGATGGTCCAGGCCACGAAGCGGATCCTGCAGGTCATAGAGGAGCTAATTGGCAATGAGGCCGGGACAACATTGACAGATGCATTGAGGTCCAAAATCGGAATCATGGTCTGTTCCGAGCCCTTTAATCTGTCACCCGTGCTGCTCCAGAAGTTTTTGGACGACTTCGCGTCTAAGAAGTCCGATATATGGACGATTTTTGGGGTAGATACAATCGTCGATCGCCTCCGTGCACGTGGGCGAATAGCCTCCGATGGCGCAACAACCAATGGACAATCTAACTAAGGTATCCAAGGAAAGTTCGGGACAGAAGGTATGATATTCTGCCCACATCTGTTTATGGAATATTGTGTAGTAAAGGTACAAGCTTATTGTTCTTCGACAGATCCAACTCCATCGACTCACTTATAATGCCACTACCACGAATCTAGTTCTTCCCTGAGTTAATTGATCAGCCTTCACTCGAAAAGGTGACAGTCGTCTCGTCATCTTGTCCCAAAGTTTTCACAACGTAGCCTCTGTACAAGGATTAGCTTCCTGAAGTGATGTCGTATATAACAAATTTTCCTACTCCTGTTTATCGAGCGAAGGGCGGCTCATCGAGACCGCAAGTGGATGCACATCTCGTCCACAGTCAGTTCAGGGCACTCACACCACAGTATTTAAGCCCGGTAACGAAAATATTCGACTGTAAAGGGACAAGCCGGTGCCACAGGCTTCGTCTCATGACGTGCGCTGGGTCCAGTGGCGGACTGAGGCTCGGCATCCGCCGAAGCAAGTGCCAAGTCAGCGTAGGCATCTTAACCTTCTTTTGGGTTATCCTTTGGGCGGCACCAGTGGACTCAGGAGTTGAGACTTGCTGTCCCCCTAGTCGATTTAGGCGAAGGGTGAACAAGTCAATTTCCACAACCTTCGTTTGGCTTGTAGTTTTCCGTGTCTCACTATGCCACAGTGAGTATCGTTGACAGCATCTTCGTCGACATGAACCCATTTCAGCATTCCTAAGTTTACATACGAGCTTAGTCAGAAAACTTACATTTTCTTTCTTTTTTCCATCTGGTGTTCGTCAAACGGCTTCTCCAAGTTGCTCGCCCTCTCACCTCTTGCAAAACCCTGTCAAGGTACACGCTGGCCATGGTAGGCAAGGTAGTGCACCTTTTCTCCAGTTCATGACTTTTTATGGTCTCTCGGTCTATCTCCCAAGCGAGCATGCCCAACGCGACGAGCGGTTCGGCCTGAATAATCCGGTTCTTTCAACGGCTTGCGAGTGTCACTGGTGATCTTGACGTGAGTCTTGACGATGTCGGGATTCTCAATGACCTCTAGCAAGTTAGAAGGTATTCTGCTCCGGAAATTAAAGAATCAGAAAGAGGGGTGCTGAGCGAGTATGGCGCAGCGGGGGGACAAGAACTCACTTATAGCTTATCTAGCTGACGTAGAACAACAAGATGTCCTTTCAGCTACTGAAAATATGGCGTATCAAATGAATATCAAAAGCCCAGATGATATGCAAGTGAACGTACTAGAGCCGTCTTTCGTGAAATTGCACCTCATCGTATCCCGACCACCTACTCTATGTCGAATCCAACTGGCCTGAGCATAAGCTAATCAACTCGAGCGAGAAATTGAAAAGGAGGGACAGGCAAAGTACCGTTGGGACAAGCCAATGCCTCGTTAGCCAGGTCGACATTGGTGATATACCACTGAAATAGCCGGGACTTTATGCTGCGGCAGGCCAGAGTCATCCGGCTGTATCGATGTCTTCCAAATCCGCGGCTAACTTAGAGGCGGTTTGGGTTCTGGAAAAGAATGGGTAAACGGGTTTTGGTTATGCCGGGATGGAGGTAACTGGGGCTCGCTATTAGGCTTTATTTGTGAGGTCGTTGGTTCACGCCTGGCGAGCGGTCGAGGATTAGCATACCGTCTCGAAGGGCCGATGAGGAAGCGCAAAGATAGCATGAATCGCCAGATTATCGTTTCGGGCTGTGGAGGGGTCAAAGGTGATGGGCTGCTGGGGCTGGCGTGCGGGTCTTTACTGGGTACGGAGAGGCAAGCATTTTAAAAACGGGAGCAGGTGTTAAGGGCTTCACAATCACGCACCGTTCAGACATTGTGTTCCCGTTTAAGAAGTGCCTTCCGCTTACGAGCGACCCTGTCTCAAGACAATCGTACATGAGATAGCCGATCCTCATCTGTAATCACTGGCCAAAAATTAGCAAGTCGACGTGCTTGAGCCTTGGCGGGGCTGAAGAAGGGAAACCAAGAGAAAAGAAGTGCGCGACGGACAAAGAACACACAACATATCTTCCCGCTCCGTGGTCTCCGGTGACTTATTTTGAGTTTGGAGTAGCATAGCAAGGTGCACGGTTGTTGTCCCTACCAGCCTCGTGCGACCCTGACACTCCCAACGATGACAAACAACCCACGCCCAGGAGTGTCACCCCAGTCCCCGAACCTTCTTTGACAAATCAAAAGTCCTTTTTTTACCCCTTTTCATTGTATTTTTTATGGTTTGCACTGAGCTCTTGAGAGAGCTAGCTTCTGTTCGATACACCGACAGATCGTGAACTTGAACCGTTCGATATTCGACACAGAACAGGGGTCTACCCCGGACCCGTGCAGAAATCACAGGGGCCGTTGACGTGGCGCACTGGTTGAGTGTGGCCTCGACCACACAGGGCCCAAAGCGACTTTGGAGTACCCGCCTCCCTAATAAGGCGCGGGATTTCGGCAAAATTCCCTCGGAAGGAAAGTCGCTTCACGCGCTGTGCAACAGCCACCGCTGTCTCCTATTGCCCTCCCTCTCCTTCCGCATTCCTCCCTCCACCACTCAATGACCCACAATGGCTCAACAAGCCTGCCCGACTGGAACTAACCCGCAAAACCAAACCAATTATACGAGCAACCTTCGTCGGAAGTTTGGCGAAATCGGCGATTTCTGGAATCGCTACGATACATTGGCTGATAGTCATGATCAGCGTTTGATCCGGAATTTGAACGACAACCTCGACGTTCTACTTATATTCGTATGTTCCTTCCTTTACGATAAAACCGCTCCTGGTCGCTCATCGTCCTCACGACCGTCCTGTTCCGAGCTTAGGCAGGATTGTTCTCCGCGGTCAATACCAGCTTTATACAGATGGCGACGCCCTCGCTCTCTCCAGACCCATCAGCGCAGACAAATTATCTCCTCGGCATAATTATCACGAAACTCGACAACACCACTGTTCTTTCCTTGCCAGAACAGCCTTCCCAGAACAAGGATCTTCTGTCCGTTAGGACGAACTGCTTACTCTATGCTAGTTTATGCTGCAGCATTCTAGCAGCAGTAGGGGCCATGCTGGCTAAGGAGTGGCTTCAGACCTTCGAGAGGGATGGGCAAGTTGGTGCCATTCAGGACCAAGTTCTTCGCCGGCAGCGCAAGATCAACGGGGTGCGCCAATGGCAGCTCGAACCGATGACCCGCCTTCTCCCCACCCTCCTGCTAGTGTCTGTAGTCTTTTTTTTCGGCGGACTGATTGCCTACCTCTTTCCAGTTGATGATCAGACTGCGGGAGTGGTCACGGCATTCGCAATTATAGGAGCAGTATTTTACCTCGTAACTACATTTGCGGCCGCGATTTGGGACGTCTGTCCATACCAGACTTGGGTCTCCAAAGGGAGCAAGTACTTAGTTCAAACAACTATACTACCGCCCACGAGACGCGCTAGCCGATGGTTGATGCGATGGTTCAGCGGCTCGAGCACGGAGGAGCCGGAGACGGAATCGGATGATCTCACAAAGACGACCCACGATCGCGAGGCCGAGATCCTCAACGCCCAGGCAGCATGCTGGCTGCTCGAAACAACCTCGACTCTGGATGATCAAAAGGCGGCCATTCGGAACTTGCTGACCCTCTCCCCAGACGTTTGCAGTTCTCTGGTTCGTGACTGGTACACATACGACCAATTACTGACGCTCACCGGAGACCTCATTCGGAGTTGGCGGGATCAACCGAGTCCTCAGACAGTCCTCATCGCACAGCAATTCAGTGCCAGTCTCTGGCACGTTTGTCTGGGATACGCAAGACATTCGGAGAAGTGGGCGACGGCAAAGAATCAAATATCCACTCGGACAGGAATGAATAAGTGGCAACACTGGCAAGATTCGGGATGCCTCGAACTCTACCTCTCTGATTACCATTATGGGATTGGAGCCCCAGCGGATCCCGCAGCAATGCTCAGGCATGAGGACTATTCGATAAGAGTGGTCACGCTATCCATGATTGTTGTAGGAGATATACCGTTCTGGTCGCTGGACCGAGAGCTGGCCTGGTCCGCATTGTGGCACGTGTTTGGAGACAAGTACGATGATACCATCGTCGCATTGGTGGCCCTTATTATTTCGAAGGGCTTCCCGATGTCGCATTCCCCATCGAGAGATGTCCGTACCCTGGTTCAAAGCGCTTGGTCGGGGTACGTATTTACACGTCGTGTTATAAGGGGTTGGTAACTTACACTAATTCGATTTAAACCAGGAAGGATATTGTCGACATCCTGATGAAGGCAATTCGCTGCGGTCCCATCGCGCTGTGCGAAGATGCCCGTCCGTCGTACAAGGATGCCCTCCCCGTTTTCAGCGAGATTTTACGGTGCATCGGAGAGCTACCATCTACCAAGGCGCTCCCACCCGAAGCCTTGTTGCCTGACGTCGCTCGCCTAACCTTGGCAGTGAATGAAGTGTATGACACTGCGGATTCGGCGGGAGTATTAAGCGAACTGGGCGAGTTCATGGCGGGCGCCCTACGCTTGCTTCGGGTGTGCAACCCAGCTGTCAAGCAAGGACAGCTCACGCCCCTCCTCTTCAACGGCACCCTCGTTGCCTTCATTAGGTCCAACCAGTTTAACTCTTCCGACTCGGCCACAGCAACGCAAACATTCGACTGGCTCAACAATTGTTTGAGGGAGTCCGAATTCGACTGGGTAGCAAATCGGACAATTTCATATATGATGCGGGGCTTCAAGACAGACGAGTCAAGAGAAGACATGCTTCAGCTGCTCTATACCTATACGTCAAAGTGGTTCGCGGGTGTCGGGAAAGAGCAACTCAGCAAATGGCAGTCGAAGGACCTGATAACGCAATTGCTGTACGCTTTGTCAAGTGGAACCAGCACAGGATCCATAAATCTGTTGGTACCATTGGCTCTAAGACACGTTACCAATCGGGCAACGTCGATGTCATGGGAGCTTCAGGAGTCGGACGAGATTATCAGGGTTGGCATCGACGTTGTCGACTCTGTGAACAGCAACACAGGGGCTATGGGGCAAGCATATTCACTACTGATATTCGAAGTAGTCTTGTCCGTTTGGGAAACCATGCCAGAGGAGATAAGGTCGAAGAAGATATCAGAGGGGATGGTCCGAGCTACCACCCGAATACTGATGGACATAGACGAGCTGCTCGGCAGGCTGCCGGGCGAGACGCTGACGACTGCATTAAGGTCCAAAATCGGAACCACGGTCTGTCCCGAGGCCTTCAATCTGTCTCCCGCTGTGCTCCAGCGATTTGTGTGGGACTTGACCGCGAAGAAAGGCACCACTTCCGGCCTAGACGCAATCGTCGATCATCTCCATGGTCGGTTCTTTGATGACGCGACGCCCAAAGCCAAATCTAACGGGGGTACCTAATTCAAACTTTGGGAGGAGGTACGAGCAACGTCCGCTTATGGGAAAAATTAATTAAGACTAACGGTACAACACGGTCGTCCTTAGGCAGATCCAAGTCCTATAATTAACTTGTAGTGCCACTGTCACGAATCGGGTTCTTCCCTCACCAATTTCCTCGGCCTGTCTTTCGAAAAGGGGAGAGTCTTCTCGTCATCTTGTTCCAAACTTTTCACAGCGTAGCCTCCGTACAAAAATTAGCTGGTATGATGGCGTATGTAACCCCGCTTACATTAGAGAGCTTGCGATGCATGATTTTTCACAAAATCGACGTGCGAACCACGCAAACGATGCGTGGAACAGCAAAGACCAGGGACAGCTTCGATTGCGCTAAAACTTGGTAGGATGGCAAAGATTATAGTCTGAATAATGGAGGTAAGCTCGATAAAGACGTTATTCCTGGCCACAGCGTGGACCAGGTCTCCAAACCCGAAATGCATCTCGCGATGGTCTTGTTTGCTCCTCCCACCGTTCGGTTCGACCGGCCCTCCCTTCCCCCTTCAGTAAACGCTCCCTTCACGGATGTACCTACCTACCTACCTACCCTTCGTTTTTCGCCTCTTCCATTTGTCTTGCGTCTATCTCCTTCTGTTGCATTTATTCATTGATCTGGTCCGTTTCGCTTTCTGTGTGTCCTGCTTCGAGGGTTCTTTTTCGTCCTGATGTACGCTCCTAACTTTCTTGCCTTCGACTGCCTCCTCTCCTTTGTCGTGACTAGTTGCGTTAACATTACAATCGCTTCACCTAGTCAAATATCAGCCTACGCTTCGCGAAACTTTCGCTGTCTCGCTTGTCTGGCCGCTGATGACGTGCGGAAGGCTGCACGTCAGTCGGCTAACTGAGGACGGGTTCGTTCTGATGAAATACTCAGACTGCTCGTAGCTCGTGTCAACGTAGTTTCATATTACTATCTAATGATAAGAACATTACCTGCTCGTAGCTCGTGTCAACGTAGTTGAGAAAAGAGCATACGAGCACCAAAACAATCTACTTATGGAAGGTACGGACAAACACGTACAAACTAACTACAATAATTCTACACGTTCTGCGTCGATGGACGGGCACTGCCGATGTCTCAGGACCATGCGCTGGCGCTTGGGCAACAATCGTGCGGTCCTTTGCCGACACGCAAGCCCTACGGTTGACGTTCGATCCCGTGGGTAAGGCTGAATCGCGCTGGTACACCAACTATTCGGAGGGACATGTAGGTCGTGCAGCCCAATTAAGGTTACGAGGCGGGGAGTGCAAAAATGCCTAGTGTCCTAATTTCGGACAGCGCGTGTGAGTGCGAGTTACTCCACTTGTTCGGACAGCGCTCATTTTTACGCATAGAAATCCGTTCTAGGAGGGACAGGCAGTTTCAAACAGCAATGGTCAAGATGCCCAACGACGAGCGGGTGATTTCATCGTTAATTTGCAATCCTGAACCTGTTTGTGTTCCAAGGTCGACTTTGCTGCGTGTATATATGTAGAGTAGATTAGCATATATGTACGACAGCAACCGTCTTTTTAATAGAGATCTTAGGGCCACTTATCTCTTGTGAATAAATAATAAATCTGAAACGAGATACGGTTCTCTAGGTGAGTCGCTTATCTAACCACCACGGCTTACAGAGACCGATGAGGAGACGGACAGCACCTTGTCTGCCTCCTTCTGTATAATATATGCATAGCCAGATTTATTAAACCCATGGTCAGATTGTCAAGGAAATGACGCCTTTGTGCGGCGCTACAACTTTGAACCGCGCGACAAGGGCTGGTTTTCATTGATCCCGGATCGCTTAGTCATCATGCTCCTCCATCGAAAGCATAGCCCATCTTGGGAGCTTGGCCCCTCACAAACATCCAGTCAGACGGTCGATTTTGAGCTCTGGTGGTACCGCATGAATATAAACCGTTTCTTTCTCCCAGAATTGTCGTCAGAACGGTGTTTGTGGACGCTAGGAGACTCGGGTCCCTCAAGGCGATTCCAACCCTCCAGAACGCTGATTGTAAGTTAAGATAAATTCCGAGTCTAGACTATATCTCCAGGCCTCTTTTCACTCCCCTCCTAACCTCTTTGCGGAGGAGGGCTAGTCGACGATATTACCTCCTCCGAGTGCAGAGCGGCTCAACTCTGGGAGACGAAGTTCTCAGCTAGACATAGCGGGAATGATCCGCGGGAAATGTGGATAGGATACTCGCCGTCTTGTTAGTCCTCCCACCCGCCGCAAGTCAAATGAAATTACTGTAACGATGGTTTGCACGTGCTGTTGTCGTCTTGCGAACCGCGTATACGCAACCCACCTGCCCCAACGGGAGAACACAGTCCGATCCCCCGGGCCCCTCCCCGGAAGAGGTTCTCTTGTACTCATCTAGAAGGTGGAACCACGTAATCTGATCTTCCGTGTTGGAAAGAGCTCTGCAAGCCACTAGGTGAGGAGTGTATGCCAGGAAGATTCGGCGTGGTTTGGGGCACCTGAGCGGTGCGAATGCAACCACTTACATAAGCCACATTGCACTCTCATATCATAACGTCAGTCTTTCCCCACAGCTCCCCCCAACCCCCACCACTCAACGACGCATAATGGCTCAGCAGGCTGGCTCAGCGAGCAGTAATCCGCAAACCCGGAACAATTACGCGACCAACCTTCGCCAGAAGTTCGGCGAAATCAACGATTTCTGGAATCGTTACAATACGTTGGCCGATGATCATGACGAGCGATTGATAAAGAATTTGAACGACAACCTCAACGTCCTACTCATATTTGTAAGACTCTAAACCACTAGAATGCGCTCATCATTGCTCACTGTCCTTCCAATCGTCCTTCGGTGGGCTTAGGCGGGTTTGTTTTCCGCCGTCAACACTAGCTTCTTACAAATGACGACGCCGTCGCTCTCTCCAGACCCCTCAGCAGAAGTGAACTACCTCCTCCGTCTACTTATAACCAAACTCGACAATACTACATTCTCCTCTATGCCAGAACCGCCTTCCCTATGACGTTATTTTTCACGGAAAATCTAATCCTACAACTTAGTGCTAGTACGAACGATCTACATCCTACAACTTACA